>OZ010602.1:4199446-4209446 GCA_963932145.1 Acanthosepion lycidas | reverse complement strand
CTTTATAAGTATCTTGCATCTATACAAGATTGCATATTGCAATTCATAATGGAGGATGAAAAAAGTAAAAAGGTTTATTCTGCATCAAAAGAAGCCTGTAAATATCCAAAAGAATTCAGCTTAAATTTTGATAATAGCGGTGAAGTTGACACCTGAAAACCTGCAAGAAAACTAAAACAAGAATCGAAGAAGCTAGACGAAAAGCAATTAGAAGAAAACTGGACTCAAAAGCCTCTACATCGCCAGTTCCTTCTTCGAATGTTAATGTAGATCAATTCCCGACCTAGCAATGGCTAAGGAGTTCAGAACTTAAGGTTGAAGCTAAAGGTTTATTCTTTCTCAATATGACCAGAGCCTGTTTACACGCATCTACCAAGTTAATATCTTGCAGAATAGTACGAACCCAAAATGTAAGTTCTGTGACGAATACATTAAACTTAGTAACAAAAGCATCTCTGCGAAAAGTTTTGAAATTCTAAACAAATATAATGACGGGGTTGGAAATAGAACAGATGTGGCATTTAAAAACTCAAACTGTTTCTGTTGTGGGTGGGTCTTTGAGTTTGATAAAGAAAGGAACTCAAGAACAAACCAACACAATTCCTGGTGCCCCATCCTTTCAAGAAATCCAAAGAATAGTTCCAACAAGTGAAGAGCTTTTTCCATTTTTATTTTTTTTTTATATTATTGGCTGTCATTATTTAATTAAGTGGAAATAACAAAACATCATATCCCTCGCTTGTCCAAGGTAATCATTGAATGAGCTCATGGTGAGTTCTACGATGATGAAATCTCCGTGGGAATGATCCTATTGCCATGTTAAATAGTTGAGCTTAACAACTTTAACAAAATACTATTTTACAATGACAATTGTAAATATGACTGCTGGTCATTATGTAAATAAGAGGTAGGAATATTAGTTGATAGTGTGCCAGTCCTCTTATGTGGCAGTAAATGCTGGACAATTTCCTCACAGATGAGGAGATGACAAGGTAAAAGAGATTTGGTTCTACAGAAGGATGCTGAGAATAGCATTGGTGGAGCATGTAAGTAACGAAGATGTATCAGGAGGAAAATGAAAGCAAAAAAGAGAATTATGCGTAAAATCAAATAGAGTTTCATTCGTTTTTTACGACTTATCAACCCATTGCAGGTTATTTAAAGCTAGAAAATATTTCTGGACTCGAAGAGGGCAGAGGATAGTAATGGTTTAGTGATACAAGTCTTAATAATTAATCCATCTCTTGCGTAGAAGTGGGTTCATGCCTTTCTCAATGATATTTTTGCGTAAGTGAATATAACGAACCCAACGGGAATTGGAACTCCGCTCTCCGATTAACAAACTCGAGCCGTTAACCATTACACCACCCGTACATTCAAAATTATATCACCTGCTATTCCCAAGCGATCACCCATCTAGACACAGACCAGGTTCGACATTGCTTAACTTCAGTGGTCGTACGGGAACCAATGTTTCAACGTGATGTGGGCGTAAACCAGTTTCGTTTAGGCATGAAGCTTTCATTTTGTTTTCATTTTCTTTTGTTTATTAATCTTTTTAGTACTGCCTACGGTCGTTCATCTCAAAACAATCTGAGCAACTAATTTTATTGATGGTTGATAAATTGTTTGATAATTTAGCTTTTTGTAGAGAAAAAAAACATGATTAAAACGAATAAAACTGAAATTCAACCCAAATAGAAAAATATCGCTATTTATCCAAATTATCATAAGAATGAAACTCTACGCTATGACGAAAGATAATCATAATGCGTGATCTTGTAAAATTCATTGTTTTATTATTGAAATGAAACAATGAAATGTGTTAAAAATGTCAGAAATAACCAGGTTATTTGTAGCGTTTTATTTGTAAACATCCGCATAGAGATCGATGCCTACCGTAGAGCTATATATTTATCTGACAGCACAATTGCCAATGGAGTGAGATCGATTCTCTTTGGATCGGTCAAGGTTGAAGCTTGTGTCAAATTATATGTTGTATGATTTTCTTTTAGCATTGTGGATGAAATAATAAGGAAACTGGAGGTTTTTCAAGACTGTTTTTATCCATATTTTTTCTTTGGTTAAATATTGGTGGCTATAGACTCTTCGCGCCCTTTAATAGAATCCTATAAATATTCCAGATTTGATCTCGTTACGGTAGTGGGAATAAAAATGAATAAGATCATTCTTGTTGGTAGATTTTCTATAAACTTCAAACTGAAGTTCATTATTATTATTAGGTTGGTGCAAAAATAATGACGTAACAATGTCGTTGTTGACGTATTTTTTAACGTCAAAAAACGACATTATTACGTCATTATTTTTGCACCAACCTAATATTTCTATGCAGCTTGATATCTAGGAAAGGATTAATGGTTGTTCGTCTCAGATTCAAAGGTAAAATATATTGTTTGTTCGACGTTATTAAGTTTGTTGACAAGATCGGGTACTTTAGCATGTTCACCCCAAGCAAGGCAGTAAAGCCGCTAAGACACAAACGGGTTACTGGGTGTAAATTGATGCGCTTAAATCCATAAAGTCTATGTACCATAGCGAAGAACTCATCCGAACACTTACTATGAAAGTATTTATAGAAAAAAGCACAGGGATGCAACCTTACGACGGTGGGAAAGTGGGTGAAGCCAAGACACTAGATCAGGACCAATAATATTGCTGATTTTTCTTTGAATTTTATCAAGGACCTCTAGATATAAAGCAGAAGATACGGACCATATGTGGCAGCAATATTCTAAGCATGAACGAATGGTAGACTTAATTGCGCAAGAAAGATTCTGGGGAGAAAAAATTATCAAGCTGACACAGAGAACCATCTTTCTTAGCAATGGATTCATTATCGACTTTCCACTTCATGTCAGCTGAGGACGTTAGCCCGAGAAGGCGCAACATGTTATCCACCTGGAGGTTAGCATCAGCCATACTGATCGAAGGCAGAAAGGGTTCTCTCAGATGATTAATAGAAAGGAGTTTAGTTTTGGAGGCGTTAAAATTAACAAGCTATCCTTTGCTCCAGTTGACAACATACTGAAAGTTGGTTTTTTTTTTATATCAACCGCCATTTTGACCATATCGAGCTGATCAGACTTACTATCGAGACAAGAGTAAATTGTTGTGTCATCAGCGTAGATACCAAATTGTGAGCTGATGTTATCGGGAAGGTTATTAATTAAAATTAAAAACAAAGTAGGGTCAAGGATAGAGCCCTGGCCGACATCTGCATTAGTACAAAAGGATCTAGAAGAGTGGCCATTCAGGATAACCTTCATTTCACGATTTGATAAGAAAGGCAGGATCAGTTCAAAAATTTGCCCGGAGACACCGTAGAGAAGACCTTATGCCAAACCCTCTGTCGAAATATTTCGAGATCTCCAAAGAAACAACCCGAGCTTCATTCTTATCTAGAGCTTGATAGACTCTTTTCGCAATTATCGACAGTACTTCTTATAGAAACCATATTACTTGTCTGAAAGAAGGCCCTGCGACGTGAGATGCTTAACCCATTCAGCATTGGTTAGGGCCGCCAGTAGTTTCCTAAAAAGAGGTGGAAGGTTAATAGGCCGATGGTTGAAAAAGGTCGGACGGTTCATCTGAGTTCTTAAAAACCGGAACAACGGATAAGGATTTCCAACAGGTTGGAAAGTAATATACAGCGAGACATTTATTATACAGTTTAGAGAGAACATGAATCAGTTCAGGAGCACACGTTTGAAGGACTATTACGGGGATACCATCAGGCCCGCCTGCTTTGTGGGTATCCAGCTTAGAAATTAGAGTGGCGCTGTTGAATCTTATCAAAATATAAATCTATGTCATGGATTTTTTTTCTAATATCTCCATTGTTGAAAGAATGTTTATGAGCGTCTCTTAAATTTAAACTTTTTGAAAAACTAACAATTTTTTTTTACTTTTATTAATAAATACTTGTCGCAAAATAAAATCCCTACATTTGCCTTGATAAAGTCCATCTGAGGACGTAACGCGTCGGCTGATTAGTTTTCCTTTTATCTTTATTGATATTGTCCTATTTACATATATATTTTAGATATATCTATAATTTTACACACACAAACACACACACACACACATATATATATATAATTGTTTTATTTCATTGAATTTGATGGAAAAGGAAAGGTCTTTATTCAGGTTTCAAATGAACCCCTTGAAATTGGCTAATGAATTTGCCGAAAGCCCTTGAGACAATAATCATTAGGGACAGTTTCTACATAAATAAAAAAAAACAAAACAAACAAACAAAAAAAAAAAAAAAAAAACTGTATGAACATTAAAAAAACTAGCTAAAAAGATAAAAGGGAAGCTTTGTATTTACAGATATATTTTATTTATATCTGAATTTTTCCATACAGGCTCACACATATTTATACAGATGTATTTGTGTATATAAACTTATAAAGATGGGGGAAGAGAGAGAGAGAGAGAGAGAGAGAGAGAGAGAGAGGATGAGGTGGTGGAGGATGAGGAGGAGGAGGAGGAGATTAGATTTGTTTTTTGTTCCTCCCTTCTTTTTGTTTGTTGTTGTGAAGGATTTAATGTCCGCCATCGTTAACTAATCTTCCTTTGTCAAGTCCGATCAGAAAAGTAAGCCATGCAGTTTTCTACATGTGTGATTCAAACACGTTAACATCGGCGGTATGCCCTCTCCTTCCTGAGCCACTGTCAAATCTTTTCTCGCTCCACCAAATGTCATATTTTCAATGACGACTATACAAAATCAACAATTAATAATAGAGTGGCTCGAACAACTGCGAGTCCGAAGTTCATTTTGTCCATCTATTTCTGCGTTTTTTTACCGATCTATTTTTCTCATTTCTTTTTTTTTTTTCGAATTGATAAGTAAAAAAAGAAAATTAATCAAGAGTTTTGTCGTAAATTCGATATTTTTTCTTTCGTTTTTCATCTCATTGGTTTCTCAGTTTGTGCGCCGGCCATTTTGCGCCATTTTTTTTCTTGTTATATTTTCCCAATTCTTTCCTTTGCTTCTTGTCGTCATTTGATTCCATCTCAATAAAGATCTCCTTTTTTTTACATTTTCTTGCTTCTTTCTTACCAATCTTCTATTCCTGATGGCTAAAAGTTCATGTTATGCCTTTCACGCATCTTAATTAAATAAAATGTCAATTTTAATTAAAATTTTACTTGTCGAAAATTTTATTATCTAAAATGCAATTAAACTTGGAAGTCTGTTGGCAAGATAATTGGTCTAACGAACTTTCCTCTGTCCTGCCTCGACTTTATGAATCTAGGGGCAGTACTAGATTGGCGGCTAGGTCTCATCATTTTACAACTTAGGCTGTAGTAAGAATGGCAATTAAAATGTGTTGCTTTGGTGTAAGGGATACTGTGGTATGTTTGGGTCAGTAATCGTGTCTAGCTAAGTTTAAGATAAGACAGACTGAAGACTAGCCTTCCCCTACCACCCCCTTTTGGCCTTGTTTTATATTTGTAAAATAAATATTATTTTCCTCTGTGGTACATAGACTTTATGAATTTAAGCATAGAACTAGATTGGCGGCTAGGTCTCATCATTTTACAGTTGAAATGACTAGATGCAACCGTAAGTTCTATTCTAACAGTTTCTTCTCCCACACTTCTCGCTTGTGGAAATATTTTCCGGCTTTTTGCTTCCCTGTCAACATTAACATTCAAAGATTTAAATGTAATGACAATCTTCTTTCTTAATTCTTGTTTTTTTAAATTCTCTCTCCTTAATAGTTTTTTTTTATTTTTCACATACTACTAATACTCAGTGGCGTCTTAGCGGCTTTATTGCCTTGTTTGGGGTGAAATGAATTAAAATAAATGTAAAAGAATGTAAAACGTAGTCAAGACAAAAGATTATCAAAGACGGAATATATTTTATTTTTGTTTCGTTTTCTGTTGAGCCTTGTTTTCTTGCCAGTTGCAAACGATGACCTAATATTTGATCGAATTATACCATAGCTCCTCTACATGGAGACGTGGCGTTCAGATATTTTCATTCAGCGTTCTCTTAGAATAAAATCTACGATACCCTTTAGGTATTGCGTTTTAATTGCAGAAAGGAATCGGTCTTTCTCTTGGGCAGTTATACGCGACAGTAATTCTGCAACTCAGTAAAGCGGAACAATACCGATTTTTTTTTTAACTGGAGATATACTTGAATGAAGAAAAGAATGACTGTCATCGATAAACGGAAATGCTACTCTTCCCGATTCAGCAATACTTATATATATATATATATATATATATATATATATATATATACAAGTATATAATTGGTGTATACGGAATGAATTCCAATAACCAACAATTACTATTCTTAAAAGAGTGCTCAATACAGAGTAGAGCAGATATAATTACTTATTTTAAAAAATTATAACATAAATATGTTATAAAATCACTACAAAAATAGCCATTTTGTTTCAACACCTCCGATGTCTTATCAAGTGATGATGTTGAATGTAAAATAAATGGTTTTAAAAGTTTCAAATTAATTAACGATCCTTCGCAAGAGGAAAACGTTGTTACAAAAGCTAGAATGACCAATCAAAATACAAGTATAGGAAAATTCAAAAAGCTTGATAACGAAGTCATGTTATAATAGATCTTTAAAATAGGGGTAATATAAAAAAAGAATTTATTCTAACCAATAATTATTAAATTATATGAAAAAATTGGATATTAAAATTAAAAGTAAAAATTAACAATTTTAAAATCCAAATTTAATCACTATTAAGTTTAAAATTATAAAATTGCTAAGGAGAAAAGAAGAAATACATGTTATTCAATTTATTTCTTCATTGAAATTACGTTTGAATAGACGCTTGTCTGACATCCGGTCTTCTGACAATATGTATACTTTTTAATCCCAAGTGTGTGAAAGGGGTCCTAACCTCACGTGTAAAACAACCCAAACACATTCAGATTATAATACATAAGCACCGGGACATATTTAGATATATATACACACAAAAAGTGACGAGACAGGGAACATCTCCACGGACCTTTATAAAAAAAAAAGAAAAAAGAAAAGAAAAGGGAAACAAACACATGTATACATACATAATTAAAAGTGAATGCACTTTCCATACACATAGACACCGATAAATACATGTACACACATCCACATACATTAACCTAGACAATCAGATGCCACATCCAAGAAATATTTAAGACTGAAAGTGTCATTAAACAAATGCTAACCACTTATTAAAATATAACTTAAGCGAGCAAATATAGAAAGATAAAAATGGTTAAAAATAATATTATTTAATATATTAAAAAACGAAAATTTCCAAATCCACAAATATCTATAAAAACATATTTTAATCATATAAGTTGATATATTATCTTTTAGGTGAAAGAAAATAAGATAAAAAGAACTACCTACAGAAATAAGTGTACAATCACACGTATATACATATATACACATACACACATACACAGAAATATGTCTATATACATCCACACACACACACACAAGTACATTTAGATATATATACATATATATATATATATATACATACATATACATACATATATATATATATATATATATATATATATATATATATATATACGCATACACATACGCACATACATATACAGAAGCAAGTATAAATATATCAACCCGCAAACACCAGATATAAATATATATACATATATTTACATAAATACAAATACACATATACACAAAAATACACACATGCACATATATAGATATTTAAACATACATGTACATATACACACAAGCGCATATAAATTAAGTACACAAACATATATATACCAACACATATAGAAACATACGCATACACATAAAAGAAAAAAAACAAAAAACATACAAACATTATTCCCTCTATAAACATATATATACGCACAAACACATCCATATATATATATATACATACGTATATACACACACATACATATATATATATGTATATATATATATATACATATATATACATATATATACATACATACACAACCACACAAATGTATATACATATATACACACATAAAAATGGGAATATACATACATTCTAGCAACATTATATTATTAACAATTAAATATAGTAAAAGTTCATACTAATATTATAAAAAGTAACCACACACAGTTGATGATTAAGTCTATAAGCCATTAAAAAATCCCTATCATACAAGAGTAGATTTTAGTTAGTATCGATGGTATGTTTCAAGACACAGATATATATATATATATATATATATATATATATATATATATACAACTTCCGAACATATACAAATATATAATCATGTATAAATACCCGTATTGACACATTCACATATACACATATATAAGTACACTCCCATCCACTCATATGCACATAAATATACACTCATATATACATATACATACATATACGTATATACACACTTAAACACATGTAAATACAAATACATATACAGATACATATATATACATAAATACACCAACACTCACATATACATATATATATATATACATATATACACACACAAATACACATACATATACATATATACACACATAGACTTACACAATTGGCAGTAAACACAAACCAAAGTTGACATAACTACATATACACACAATCTCACATATGATAGGTGTCAACACATACATATGCACCCACACATACACACACATATATATATATAAACATATATATACATATCTATATATCTATAATAATAAGTACGTATACAAAAACATGCACACATACATACACAAATATACACACACTCACATATACATATATATATACATATATATATACATATACACACACAGACAAATACACACACAAATACATATATACACACATAGACTTACACACACAGCAGTAAACACAAACCAACACACATATACATACATACATACATACATACATACATACATACATATATATATATACATATAAATACATACATATAAATATATAAGCATAAACATATACATACATATACATATTTATGATAACAAGTACATATACACATGCATACATATATACACACATATATGCAAACATACTCACATATACATATATATATACATATATACACACACAAATACACATAGACTAACCCATATGGCAGTAATGACAAACCAAAGTTTACATACCTACACATACACACAAACAATCTCATATATAATAGGTGTCAACACACACACACACACACACACACGCGCATATATATAAACATATACATACATATACATACATATCCATAATAACAAGAATATATATATATATATATATATATATATATATATATATATATATATATATATATATATATATATATACGTACATACACGTAAATACACAGACATTCAACCAAATACATATATAAACGTACATACATATACCTACATAAACATATATCTATATACATACACACACCCATATACATGTACCCTAACATACATATATAAACATATTCATACATACAGAAATATACGTAAATATAAATATAGATACACAATATAACAGGACATATATATATATATATATATATATATATATATATATATATATATATATATATATATATATCAATATTTTTTAACCTCTTCTCTTCTTCGCCTCCTAATTACCTTCTTACTTTATATATATATATATATATATATATATATATATATATATATATATAACACTAACATGCAAATGCACTTATATACAAATATACACATTCCGCAGTACAAACACACATATATACACACAAATATATACACACATACACATACACGAATAACACTATATAGGTATACAATACACATATAGTCAGGATGACCATCAGGTAATGAAACTAATAATCTATTAAACTTACAGCTACATATCATTATCATTTAAAGTATACGACCCCTATAATAAGTTAAATTTATAACGGTGTTTACAATTAACTGTTAGTTCATATCTTTGATTTAAGAGATCAGCCTTGTTTTTAAATCTAATAATTTCAAATTTTTCGTTAAGAC
>OZ010602.1:4179446-4194446 GCA_963932145.1 Acanthosepion lycidas | reverse complement strand
ATCACTTAGAATAATTTCATCACAACAGCCAGTGATCAGGACATAGCCATTTCTTAAGCTTATGATTTTATTCAAAAATGATTTATGAAATAGATAATCTGTTTCATTTAGGTAAATTTGTTCTTTTGTGAGGGAGCCATAAGCATAGCTAATGCTAACCTCAAAGAGTGTTACTCCTTGCAACTTCTTGGACTAACGTTTTCTGACATGAAGTGGGAAGATTACATTAAATCAATTGTTAGGTTTACTTTTAGGAAACTTGGTGCCCTTGCTAGACAATTCTTTTCACCAGAATCTTTCTTGCACATTGATAAGTCTACCATTCATCCATGCATTGAATATTGCTGTCACATCTGGTCTGGTGATTCTGCTGTGTATTTAGAGATTATTGATGAAATCCAAAGAATTTGTAATATTCTAGTTTGTGGAATTCTTGCTTCCTAGTCTTCAAAAATTTAAATGAAATGTCAACCATTATCTTCTCTCTTAATTCCTATTCTTTTATTGTTTTCTCTTCCTAATAACGATTTCCTTTTGTTTATATATTCTTTGGCACTCAGTAACCCCTCCTGCATTTTAGTAGCTTTATTGTCTTGTTTGGAGTGAATTGGTTAAAAAAATCACCGAGTTTTCTTTTCATTTTCCTTTCCTTCGACCTTTCCCCCTTTGTTGCCTTCCATCAGTATGGCTGATGCTAACCTTCAGGAGAGCGACTCAATTTGCCTTCTTGGGCTAACGTTTTGCTCCGACATGAAGTGGAAAGATTATATGGAATCAACTGCAAGGTCTACTGCTAGGAAAGTTGGTTCAGTGTTTGTGCTAGACAATTTTTATCACCAGAATCATTCTTGCACATTGATAAGTCTACTATTCATCCATGCATTGAATATTGCTGCCACATCTGGTCTGGTGATTCTGCTGTGTATTTAAAGATTCTCGGTAAAAATCCCAAGAAGAATCTGCAATATTAGCAGTCCTGATCTGATTTCTCGGCTTCACTCAATTTCCTACCGCCGTAATGTAGCTTTCTGTGCATTTTCGAAAACTATTTTCATGGCAATTGTTCTGATGAGCTTTCCTCTTTGGTATTTAGACTTTATAAATTTAGGCGCAGTATTAGATTGACAGGAATGTCTCATCATTTAAAAATGTCTAGATGCAACCGTAATTTCTATGCTAACAGTTTCTTCTCTCGCACTTCTCGCTTGTGGAACTCTTTTCGCCCCCTTGCTTTCCAGTCTAGTTTGACCTTCAAAAATGTAAATGCAATGTCAATCGTTATTTTCTGCTTGCTTAATTTCTGTTCTTTTATTGCACTCACTCCTTAATAATGTTTTCTTTTCCTCATATTCTCTCACACTCGGTAACCACTTGCGTCTTAGTGGCTTTATTACCCCGTCAATTATAATTTTCTATAAATTTAGAGATATTCAGTAAAATGAATGAAATGCGATTTGCACAATTCATTATCAGAGAAAATAAATCCATTTACATAAAAAGATGGCGATCAAAGTTCTTTGCACGGATAAGGTTCAATTTGCTTTCTACTGTTCTCTCAAAGTGGATACAACTTTAGTAGAAAGCTTTAGAATTTATTTGAAAGCAAAAACATTTTCATTCAGCTGCAAACAAAACCTTTTCATTTTTTGTATCTTCTTCAGTAAATTCCAAATCATTTTTGAAATCTGTCATATTTTTTTTCGGGAAATGGTACTTACAGACTGAAGAAAGAATTTTCATGAAAAAATCGTTTCTTTATTTCAATGGAAATTGAAGAGTGAGAAATTCACTGTTAATTAGTGTGTTGGGATCATTCTTCAGGTTTGAATGAAAGGCGTTGGCATTTTTGAGAACAAGAGACACAATAAATTAAATTACCTTATCAGATCCAACGGCCAGAACATATTTGTTTGATGCTTATTTGTTTTCTGTTATATATATATATATATGTGTGTGTGTATAATATATATATATATATATATATATATATATATATATATATATATATATATATATGTGTGTGTGCTTATAAATAGAACTGTGTAGCGAAAAAGAAGCATATTTTAAATCAAATAATTTATAATATATATATATATATATATATATATATATATATATATGTATATATATAGTGATACCTCGGCTTAAGTCGTTTCAAATTAAGTCATTTTCGAAGATACGTCGGTTTTTCATAATATTATATGGAAAAATAAAATTCGCCTTACGTCGTTTTACGTCGTTTAAAACACTAAAATAAA
The DNA here is from genome assembly GCA_963932145.1 of Acanthosepion lycidas. Classification (NCBI taxonomy): domain Eukaryota; kingdom Metazoa; phylum Mollusca; class Cephalopoda; order Sepiida; family Sepiidae; genus Acanthosepion; species Acanthosepion lycidas. The sequence goes on along the minus strand of OZ010602.1, from coordinate 4,192,188 downwards.
GATAAACGCATATAAAATCATATTTAAATAAATTTGAAAGTAACACACACACACACACACACATATATATATATATATATGTATATATAATAAAAAGGCTTAATCACTAATATTAAATATTATTTATATAAATTTATTTTTTCTGATTTCTTTTTGAATTTGTAGGTCTGATGAATTGGATCGTGATTACAATTCCAATGTAATAAATTATAACCATGGAATATTAGTGTTTGAGCCTTTTTATTATATTCTTACTCTGTCCTGGACATAGAGTTCTACCTGGATTCTATCCTCTTGGAATTTTTTATATTTCTATGTATGTGTCTGTATATATATATATATATATATATATTTATGTATGTGTGTGTGTGTGTATATTAACCACTAATATTAACATTATCTATCTATATATATATATATATATGTGTGTGTGTGTGTATTAATCACTAATATTATCATTATCTCATTATGTCAAAAAAACATCAAAAACAAAAAAAAATATCTTATTAAATTATTCATAATATCCAACGTCGATAACACGATTCGAATATCCAACGTTGAATTTATGTAGTCGTGTTAGCGACGTTGGATATTAAATATATTCCCTAATATATACTTAATAGCTCTGTTTTATAACACTGAGCACTGTATTTATAACACCTGAGATAGAAATATATGCAGATGTACGTGTCAGTATATAGGAATATATGCATATTTCTTATCATGCCCATATTAAGGCAAATGTAAGGATTTTATTTTGCAACAAGTATTTAGAAACAAAGGTAATAATGTTAGTTTTATAAATTGTTTTACATTTAAGAACGTTTATAAATATTCATCAGTTTAACTTAAAAGTCGAGATAAATTATTGAGGGTGATAAATGACGAAATTTATTGTCTAAAAACAAAAGTGAATAATTTTTCTTCTATTTTTTAATAATGTAATTAATATTATATCATTTTAGTTTGGGATGAATTTAAGTATCGTATATTTTAAATACAGGGCGTGGCATAAAGGCTGAATGAGGGGAAGTGGAAAAATCAGACGTGGCTGACCACATATAGAAAGAAAAGGGAAATCACCGCCCTCTGTGGGATCAGGTTGAAATCATAGACAAAGAACATTCGTAAACTTAAGGAAATCAGCACCTATGCTAGGCCACAAAAATCTCCTGAGCTGACCAAGCATAGAAATGAATACAATATGGGAACCAGTAATAAGGAGTGCCAGAAAAAAGCGATAATAACAACGAAAATTGCAATATGAGCTCTGCTAAAAAACATGCAATGATAACAGCAAAAATTGCAACATGAGCACTAGTAAAACGGTTACTGAAGACATTAGGTTTTTAATACCCAGAAATTCATACACAGATGTCCTCAAGGACACATGGCACAGTGGATACAGGCGTTAGTTAGATCCAGTGACAGGACCCAAAGAGTGTGAGTTCAATACCTCGTTAAGGCAGTGTAGAACTTGGAGAGGGGAATTAACAGGAGATAACTGACATGTTTTAGACATGGCACGTGGAACTAGAACAGTCTACCCCAGTGAGCGAAATAAAGGGTTCAGTTCGACATTCCAACCACCTGAAGAAGGCCGGAGTGTACAACGGACGAAACGTTGTGATAAATATGGCAACAAAGATAAGGATGATAGTCGGAACAATGTAAATAGTGTAATCTAAGCTTTTAAATTAATCTAAGAACATTTCAATTATCTAATCCTTTTTGTATGTCGACATAACTCCAATAATGAGGTCATTTTGTTTTGAAAATGAGAAAAATCCTTTCTGTCTTGACTGAATGCATTCTCTTATTTGCTTTTGCAAAAGAAATGATAAATAAAATTTAACTTTTATTATTGCCTTATTAAAAATTACTAATAAAAACAAACCTGAATCAAGCACTCCTACTATCACCCCAGTCAATAAATAAAAAAATATATGAAAATTAATATTTTAATCGCTTGCACAGCGATTGGAGTCGTGAAACTGTTAGTTTAATTTTGTTAATTATCATCAAAATATTGTTTAGTTTTATATGTGAGACAAGTAACGACTCATTCAACCAAAACATTTGCTAATTTCCATACTGAGTGAAGTAAACATTTTATCACTTTTTAAAAATGTAAACGAATGACATTTCCTTAATCGATTGTTTTAGAGACGATTCTTATTTTAAGGATCTTGCAATTGTATCCCGAATAAAGGAACTGACATTAATTTTTGGTTGATTCTGCAGACATTGAAGATTCGATAATCACCCGAAACTTGAGTTTCATGTAAAATAAAATATTGATGCACACGTATGAGTGTTTTAAAATATTGTTCTTCGATCGAATTGCGCCCACGAACCAAATGTTGCATATCTAACACCAAAAATGATTTTTTTCTATGGCAAGGCTGATTCGATAAAGTGTCAGATTACAGAGATACGAAGTCACACTTACTGATATGAATAAAAAAAAAAACTTGAGAAAACAAAAAAGAATATTCTATTCACACTATCTAGTCAAATACTTGTCAAAATCTGCAGAATATATTTTAAAATCATTATTCATTAAGATTAAATTTGAACAAGGATTCTCAACTGGGATAATCCCCTTAAATTTGAAATCCCCTCTCCACGCCACCAAGAAGAGGAATTTTAGCTAGGGAACGAACTGGGAAATAATTTCAACCAGAGGAAGGATTCCAAATTATGAAAGAAGGCAACTTGTACATTGTGAGTATATACGAAAATATTCTGAAGAATAAACAGCCTGACTCACTTTCCAAAATCTGACTAAATGAACAATACACGAATTTCTTTTATAGGGTATCTTAGTTGGACTGAGAACTTTTCAGTACAGCGTCATATCAAATGAAATACGAATATATACATTTATAAGAGCGCTGAAGAATTAACAGTTCACACGAACGTTTAATAACATTTTAGATCAGTGTTTCTCAACCTTTTTTAAGCAACGGCACACCTAGGCGCATATGAAAATATCACGTCACACAACATTTTAAAGGCTACACATTTAAATGTTATGAAATAAAACCAAAATACATAAACAAATGTGACCTCCTCATCACTGAAATTCAGGCAGGAAAAAAAAATATATTTATGGAAGTTATCTTCTGAAAATATTTTAGCTGATACGATGCGTTTATTGCAGAAGGCGTGTCCCAGCGATTCCCTCTCCACCCTAACTTTAGTTTATTTCAATGTTTCTATTCAACTATTTGTGCAGCTTATTTAGTGTGAAACCTGTGCTTGGTGGTTTTTTTTTTTTTCGCGATTTCTTCAATGTTTGACCGAGTGTGCGATAAACAGACCCACATTTCGTCTTCAGTTGAGTGTAGTCTTTCTCGATTTTTATTTTTGATGCTATTTAGGGTTGAGAAGCCCAATTCACATAAATAAGAAGTAAAAAATTGCAATAAAACTGATAAAGCCTTTTTAGTTCATGTGGGGTATTCCTTTTGTATTGAAATTCAAAATGTATCAATAGGTACCGTCGAATGTTTTATTTTTGCCGTCGATCCCTATAATTCAATATAACTTTGTAAAAATGTTGATTTAAACAAAGAATGTTGAATACAATTATATGAAAAGAAGGTTAATAGTAATTTATTAAAATAAAGGAACATTTTAAAAAGTTAAATTAAAAAAAAATAAAAATGAATATTAAAACGAATTATTTAAAATAACATAATGGAAGAGTGGTGAAAAGAATTATTTGAAAAAAATGAATGATTTTATTTATTCAAATACTAATTCTGTACCATTATTACATCCACCCACACATATATATCCTACTGTAAATATATAATAATGCTAAAAAATTAGGCAAGTGTGTAGCAACACTTTCTATACTGGTTTTTATTTTGTGTTTAATGCCGAATACTAACACCAGTGACAAATATGAAACAACTTCAGCCATTAAATAGGCCTTTAACTTATTTATTTGGCGCTTAAAACTACAATTGAGAAGATTTAATCACCAACTTCCTATCATCACGAGCGCCAAGTAATCGCACTGCAGCTATAAACAAACTTATAAGAAAACTTTTCGCGCGAATCTGCTCAGAGAGGGAGAGATAGAGAAAGAGAGAGAAGGGGAGAGAGAGATGAGATAGAGAAAGGGAGAGTGGAGATAGAGAAAGGGAGAGAGAGAAGGGAAGAGAGGGAGAGAGAGAAGGGAGAGAGGGAGATGGAGGGAAGAGAGGAGAGAGAGGGGGTAGAGAGAGGGAGAGAGAGAAGGAGAGAGAAGTGAGAAAGACAGAGAGTGAGGAGAAAAGAGGGAGAGAGTGAGAGTTGGAGAGAGAGAGGCAGAGAGTATAAGGGAGGGAGAGAGTAGGAGAAAGAGAAATGAGAGACAGAGAGGACTTGTCTTGATCGTCTGTCTACGTTGTGCAGTCCGAGTTCGATTAATTTGAGAGAATTTACGAAATAACCAAGTATTTAAATGTAAACTGAATATTTTGCAGACACAACAACCAGATGATTTTTTTTGTGAATAAAAAAGTAATCAAAGAAAAAGGATACATGTCTAACAAGAAAAATGTGTTGGACTAAAACCACTTTATCACAGATTTCTAGAGTAGTCAACAAGATTCGAACTCGCATCGAATAGTTTGAATTTGATGTCTGGTTATTTGGTCCAGTTTTGGGGAGTGGGTTGGCAGGAGGTTTCCAGTACCGCCTTCGTAAATACAAATGCTTTTAATAAAATACCTTCAGCACTACTGTTTTATTTCGTTGACGTGTTGGCTAAGAATGGAACAATGGCGATTCTCCACAAATTAATCGCATCGTTGCAATATAGGTCTCAGTGACAGTAGTGTGTGGAGGACAAAATGAAGCTAAAGCGCGTATTTCAAAAAAGGGAACGTTAAGCAATGAATGTTGTTTGGTGCTTTAAAGTAACGAAAAAAAAGTTAACGCTTTTTGGCGAATCTGATCATAATATCAAGCATATAAATATTTCCATGAAACGCGAATACTTTTAATCTTTTTGCCATTTTATAATAAGCGAAAATTCATTATTTACATTATTCGGACTATTGTCCTGATCTTTGTCGCCATATTTATTACACTGTACGCTCCGGCCTTCTGGTTGGAATGTCGAACTGAACCTTTTATTTCGCTCACTAGAGTAGACTGTTAATGTAAATAGTGTACATGATACCTCATCTCAGGAATATAGACAGATGCGAAAACTCATTCCTATTTGAGAGAAACGTCTTTTAATATGTACACTGCAATGAGGGAAAAAAGAAAGCTTAAGCGTTAATGTAGTTAATTCGACGCCCCTAAATTGAAAAAGGGAAAGAAGTCTTTTTCTACTGAATTGGATAAATCGAATTTCGATGAAAGCAGAGGAGGCAGTTTTCGAACCGATAAAAAAATCACTTTGTCTGTTAAAGTATCTTAACATTTGCAAGGAATTATTTAGCCGATGTTTGAATGACGTAATTTGCATTTTGTTGCATGAGACAAGGGAGGGAATCAGTCACTTCAGGAATTTTGAGGAATACAGTAAAAGCTTTGATCATTTTAATATGACTCGCATTTTAAGAGTCTTCAACCTTCGACTATAATTAGTTCTGTGATTTCTGCACACTTCAACGAGGTGCAATGGTTAGCAAACTTATCTTTGCAGTCGCTCTCTCACAGACGTGCCGTCGCCTCCTTCTGTCTATTTTACAAATACTTTCATGGTAACTGCTCCGAGGAGCTGCTTTCGCTGGTTCCCAAACTTCATGAATTTAAGCGTTCTACTAGGCTGGGATCTCGCTCATACCCTTTCACTGTCGAAATTTAGATGTAGCCGTCTCTTCTACTCCAAAAGTTTCACATATCACGCACTTCTCACCTGTGGAACTCCCTCCCCTCTTCCTGTTTCCCTGATAGATATAATCTTCAACTATTGAAATGTAATGTCAATCGACGTCTCCAGGTGCCCTGATCTATCCCCTATCCTTCTCTTCATCCTTTCCTCTATCACCCCTATTTGCTCTAGCTCCAACTCTCTGTAACTCCTTGCGTGCTAGTGGCTTCCCGCCTTGCTTGGGGTGAAACGCTTAAAAAAAAAAGGAAAGAAAGAAAGATCAATTACGATGCAGTAGTGAAATGGTTCTGCACTAGGTGCTTCGTACTTTCGGCCTTGTGCCACATCTAAACTGCGCTTAGTAAATCTTAGTTTAGTTTTCTACTTTTTGGCTAGTAGGCTACATTATATCTGTCAATTGGGTTTCTGTCTTCGGACCGTTTACTAAAGATCAATGAGAGATGCCTGGTCCCAGGGATTCCAACCCCGCGGCAGCACCTCCTTCACTGCACTAAAGAGCGGTTGATCGGTGGAATATAGACGCCAGAACGATAATGGTCGCGGGGGCCGGGTAATCTTTGGTCTCGGTATGTTGCATGGGCACCCGCTTTAAAAAGTGTCATATCCCTACCATGAAGGGGAGCAAAAAACGATCTCTGTGATTTCTCTTAAGCAAAAAGGGATTGGGAACAAAATATCGTACAACTAAATCCAGTTCTTTTTTCGTAATAGCAGTCTTAGAAAGCGAATCCAGACTATTAAAATTAAAAATAAAGCTGCACTGAGTTCCATGAAATAAGCGTTTAACAGCGGCCACTAATCGATGATGTCCATAATTGTTCGATTGATAAGGTTTATGGGGGAAGCAGTTCTTCCATAGTTGGTCGCTATGAAATGCACGTGCAACAGCTTACGTTAACAGAACAGTTTATGATAATGCAGCTCCACTTAGTCTGGCACAAAGTCACAGTAATGCGGCTCCCAGTGGACAAAGAATTAACAACACTATTGTTATGTACGAAACTACCTTGTTAATCATTACACTATGGTGATTAGCATAATTATTCTATCATCGATTCAAAAATGGTCGAAGGTTGCAACAATAAGAAGAGCAATTTAAGCAAGAGAATCCTAACACATTTGTAGACCTGTTTAAGGGTGAAAGGCCGAATGAAGTTTAATGAAGAAAATGATTTAAAAATTGAGTAAATAATTCTTGGTCTGAAGTATATTGAATCCATTGCGAGATTTATCCATTAATTCATGTCTTTGCTTTTCTCTCGTTCTTTGCCTGTATCTTCTTATTATTCCCCTTTTCTTTTCTCATCTTCGTCGGCCATGTTATAGATATACAAAGAAGGAATTCCTAAATGTTTTCTAGGGCATCATCTCTTTTATCTTTCTTTTGCTCTATTTATATATCGCCATAAACAATTTTCACGAAACGCAATTTTGACGTCGTTCCATTCGTACGAGCTCTGAATCGTTGTTACTTAATATCTAGTCACCAAGTCTCTCTCTATCTTTCTTTCGTCGCCCCCTCTCTCTCTCATATATATATATATATATATATATATATATATATATATAGAGAGAGAGAGAGAGATAGATAGATAGAGAGAGAGAGAGAGAGAGACTACAGTTCAAAAGTTTGAAGCCACCCCCATTATTAGCATAGAATGAACTTGATAGAAGAATGAAACCTTTCCATCCCAAAAATAAAAAATACTCTCAGAGTTATTGAAAAAAGAATGGAATCAGTTATCAAAATTATACTTTAAGAAACTTTTCCAACTAATGCCAAAAATGTGTGCTGCAGTAATCAAGTCTAAAGGAGAATATTTTGACGAGAGAAAATTTAATCATAAGATGCTTTTTTTCTTTTTGTCATTATAAAATTTCTAATAAAAACATCATGTCTCACTTTTTTCAACCATGTATAATAATATTCTTTTATTCAAAGTACAAAACCAGTTTAATTTTGAAACCAGTTTAAAAAATACCAGGGGTGACCACAAACTTTTGAACTGCAGTATATATATATATATATATATATATATATATATATATATATAAAGTATGTGGTGCAGTTTACATGAATCATTCACACAAAAAACAGATATTGAAGTTAATGATATAAATGGCAAGAATACATCTTCGCAAAAAAATTTAATAAATTACATTAACCCCGAACCTGTAGATGAATGTTATGATCCCTGTTTATAAATTCCAGTTGCATAAGGTCTTTTTAAATTTTTTTTTTCAAGCTTTTATCTGTGTATACAGACATGATCAAGTATGGAAATAGATTTGTTTTTTACATCCCGGTAATAACAGGACAACGAAAGAATAGATGTAATCCGAAATATGTTTTTAGAAATGTGTTATTGTTAATTATAAGAAATTTTGGAACGTGCGGTCGCAACGCTGAGGTTGAATTTTTAAATTTTAAGATTGTGCGTTTTTGTACTAATATGCTAATAGGAGAATTCTTTTGTACTGGTAAGTTCTTCAGTCAATGTGGCATGAACTAAATTGTTCAATAAATACAGGAATGTCACAGTTATTATCCGAAAGTTGCACGTCGGATCAGTTATTTTAATATCAATTATATGGTGCAGTTCAATTTACACAGATGAAAGCTTGTAAAAAAAATAAAAAAGACCTTATGCAACTGGAATTTATAAACAGGGATCATAACATTCATCTACAGGTTCGGGGTTAATTTAATTTATTAAATTTATTTGTGAAGATGTATTCTCGCCATTTATATCATTAACTTCAATATCTGTTTTTTGTCTGAATGATTCATGTAATATATGTATGTATGTGTATATATATATATATATATATATATATATATATATATATATATATTTAAAATCTAAGACGCTAAAAGGATGCTACCGTGGTTTCAACCATATAGGTATCGTCAGGCAGTACCTCCAACATATTGACTGTTGACAATCTATATATAGACAGTCATTACTTAGCAGGAGGGAGAGTATGAGAAGAAAAATATTATAATCTGCCTAGCTCATAATTCTCCACCAGAAACTTTTTTAAATGTTTGTTTTTTCTATTATTTCTAATCCTTCGTTAAGTAATTCCCTGTTATCGACATGAGTTGCGATGGCTAGTTTCTCTTCTTGACATAAATTGCAGGAACCCCAAGTTACTTTTTTGTCCCTACTCGTGATAGAACCCTCCATTTGAAATTAGGACTTTTATTGTATTTTTCTTTAAACTTCCAAAAATTGTCTGCGAGCCTTTTGTAGTATCGTTGATGTTGGGCCCTAAACGAGGAAGTATGGCTATACCATCTCTTTTTGAAATGGCCCTCTGTGAAATCAATATATTTCTTGACTGTACCATTATTGCTCTCTACAGTACACGACGCCTTGCTTACAACACGCCCCATTTAAAGGGCAATTTTCTTTATTCCTGCAATTACACAAAGTTGTATTTCTACCTCCTTGTTTTTCTGTTACTGCGCATTTTCTTCCATTAAGCTCTTTAATTATATTATTAACGTTGCTAGTGAAACGGTAGCTCATTTGTATTGTGCTTTTGTTAAACAATTTGCTTAATGCCGATCCTTTTGGGAAATGTTTTCTTAAAAGAGTGAACAACTTTTTCTGATATTTGTCTTTACCTGGATGTTAAAATGGTGGATTGAACCAAATAACGTTACGTCTTCTTTTATTGTTATTCCTTGGATTTTTTGGTTCGCAAATTTCAAATCAACTTTGAATCCTTCAAATCTCACAATGCACTTTATAGGTCTTCTTCTTTGTATTAAATATTTCTTTATTAGAAAAATTTGTACATAATCTGTTTTGTATCCCAAATGGGAGGTATTTTATAGTATTTTCAGGGTGGTTGGATTTTATGGTAACATATTTTAAAGTTGTGTTGGGTTTTACAAACGGCAAAACCGTACTGTTGATTAGGTTAAGTTCAACGTCCGAAAATTGGATGACTTCCTTATTAACTTCGACTGTAATGTCGAACTCCAGACTTTTAAATAATTTAAATAACTTCTTTATGATTTTGTCGTTCTTTTGTCTGTTATTCGTTACCATCATCAGTGCAACATCCCCGTACAAACCATAATCGTCATAATATGCACGATTTCCTTAATTTTTTTTTTCAGTAAGAAGATTCCCATAAGCTCCGAACATAGTATGATGCTTGTGGGACGTCGAAGTTACCGTCTTTGGAATTTTTAATCTAGGCTTTGCCTTTTGAAAAACAGCACCGACTTGCGACAATGAAGGATTAGGTCTATATCGTTGGGCTTTAAATTAACGTATTAAGTTTGCTAACCATTCCACCACGATGTAACCCGGTGATTTTCTAAAAGTAGCTTAGGTGTGATACAAGGCCAAAAGTATGGGGGCACCCAGTGAGGATCGAACTCACTGTTCCGTCGCAATTGATCCAGTCAGACAAGCTTGCTAATCATGACATCACGTCGAAGTACCCTGGTGATTTTCTGAGCGTATTTTTGATGTAATACAAGGCCGAAGTATGGGTTACCCATTGAGGATCGAACTCAGTATTCAGTGGTAATAGATCTAGCGATACAAGCTTAGACCACGCCGAAGTGCCCACGGTAGAGCGAGTATGATATAAAAAAGATCGAAACACACAATGAAATCAGAGCGTATCGCTGACGACTCGCTTCGGCGCATCTTCATGATTTATGTTTTGATTCAATGATTATCTAGACTATCATTTTATGAAGCTTTAATCTTATAAAAATATTAAAGGAATTTGGATGATTCAACACTATTTTTCTTTTCTATAGCTTAGTATTTCAACGAATGAATAAACTAAAAAGCTAAAAATAAGTTTCCGAGTTACTTATGTGTTATAAACTTTGTTCATTAAATTTTATTACTGCCTTTCTTTTTTTTTTAATAGTTTTGCGAGGTGGAAAAAGAGAGCCCGAAATTGAGATGCATCTGAAACAACTGTACACCGATTTTTTTCACCTTTGAACGAGGAAGCTACCAATACACTTTCCACTATCGAAAGCGGACAATGCATCCACATACTTGTAAAATATCTACAGTGTATATAATAATAGCTATTGTTAGCTAGCTACAAAGATACTCTCGTCTGTGACGCCCGATCAGAAGCAGGCGGTAGACTGATTTGTTCTTATCTGTCGTATTAGCCGCCTACTTACTAGCCTAAAATATGAAGCCGGTTTGCTTATCCCGCCTCCTCCGTTAGATGTTTGAAAAGGAAAAAGAAAAAAAAAAAGAAGAAAAAAAAGAAATGATTGCATGAATAGGTATATAAAATAATAAGTAAATACTAAATAATTGAATAAACAAATACGAATTCGCTTCTATACTGCGAGCTTTTCATTGATAATCCTCGCCACTGCTACTGCACCTCTTATGCCTTCGTTGCCTGAAGCCGGATCATCACACACCCGATCCTCACTACACGTGGCGTTTGTGTATCTTTTATTTTCTCTCTCTCTATCTCTATCCCTTTTTGCTCACTCACTCACTCTCTCTTTCTTTATTTCTCTTCATCTTTCTTTTTTCTTTTGTCTCCTTTGCAACCACTGGCCTTCCTACCTGTTCAGATTAAACCACTCCCCACGCCTCCTCTATGGTTCTACATAGAGAGAGAGAAAGGAGAGAGAGAGAGAGAGAGAGAGAGAGAGAGAGAGAGAGAGAGAGACCTAAGTGACAGAAATCGGCCGGCGTTCCTCTGGTTATATAGTATACACACATGCTCACGCACACACATATGCGTGCATACATACACATATAGATATTCATAAAACATTATCACAAAAATATAAATAAAATTATCACATAGCATCCCCCCAACAAAACAAACAAAAGAACCAATGTAATATTTGCAACAGTCGCCTGATTTGAGTTGATTTTAACGTTTGTAGTGTAGCAAGAGATAAACGGAATTGACAAATTTGCAGTGCTGAGTTGGATAGCCGAAACCATATTTGTTCTGGGATTTGTTCGTTATGAGGTCGATAGGTTAAGGCCTCTTGCAAGTTCTCGGCCTGAAAGAAACGCTGAAAAGGTACGAGAGATGCTCCTTTTTTTAATCGAGATCAGGATTATTAACCTTTGTGACACGTCTTGGAAATATTCTTACTCGGATAGTACAAACGTGGACGCTTTACCAAAGGAACAACCCTTATCGGTGGCAAGTACATTTATTTACAGTTGAAGACCATGTAAGTACAACTCTTCTATTCATTCGTTCCTTTATTTCACAACTTTTCCTTCATTCCGTGATGTCAATGCTTAAATTGTTTTTCATAAGCTTCATAACTTAAATACACACATTTGAAAAAAGTTTTCGTTTCAATTTAATTGTATTTTTGATAGTATAGAATTCATATCACTCATACTATGTAACGATAGGTAAATAAACAAAATAACAGACACACAAATACAAAAACACAAACAGAAAGTATGGCGCCTTTCTTAATGCATTTCAACTTAACACCAAGAAGCTAATTAGAGAACCAGAAAAGATTTTTATAGAAATAAATAGACATAGAGTTATGATAAAATATATACATATACACACATATACTAGCATGTACATATCTATTTAATTCTCAGGTGTTATAAAACAGTGCTCAGTGATATATAACAGAGATATTAAGTAATGTATGTTTGCATGAAACTATATATATATATATATATATATATATATATATATATATGAGAGAGAGAGAGAGAGAGAGTTAGAAATAGAGGTGTGTGTGTGTGTGAGGGAGATATTTTCTTATAGTCTTTTGAGGCGTACAACGGAGTCATTATGCAGTTTTGATTTCAATACCTACACTGTCTACATATATAAACACCTTTTCCTGATATTGTGCATATTTTACTCATAAATAAAACACATTTTAAA
>OZ010602.1:4084446-4174446 GCA_963932145.1 Acanthosepion lycidas | reverse complement strand
ATGGTCATTTGTGCACCAATTTTATGCAGTTTTTTTTTATAGAGTCTGCTTGCAATAATCGGATTTCATATGAAGACAGCATGTTTTCGGAAGATAGAAGCATATTTACCAAAACGCAATTTCGCCCAGTATTGCAGAAATCTGAAAAAAAAAATGAAGCATTTAAGTTGTAAAGGACAGTGCTATTTTTAGAGCACAAATGTTCAGGATTAACTCGACTAATCGTTTAATCTGTAATTTTTTTTTGTCTTCTTGCCTCGAATTAATGCCGTAAATCTCAATACAGATAATTAGCCATAGAAAAGGAAAGAACAAAAATCAGTTTTAATAAACCTTAGTTGTTCAGATTTGTTCTGTTTTTCTGCTGGTAAATTAATTTGGAACTGGGGTTCAAGTTTGGGTCAAAGCTTTCCGTTGCCGCCAGCAAAGAGATAATGGCCAAACGATTGGCGTTCAATGTGCAGAACGATAAAACAATGGAAATCTGGAATTATGCCATGGATTATCGTCAAAGGCCATTCTGTCTGTCTGTTAGTCGACTTTTGTTTTCCTCCCGTTCAGCCTCTGTACACAGTTATCTATTTGTTTTAACCCTTCAATATTACTATGTGCTTTTTGTACCCGTCTTACGAAACTTATGAAAAGCTTGACTAATTTCTGCATCCATTGTTAGTAAATCATGTACAAGGCTCGAGGTCCACTTGAGGTAGAGCGTTATAGAATAAAAGTCACAGCTTATGCGGATATCTGTGGAAGATAACAACCTAAACTTGAACAGGTTAAGATTGTAGCGATCTGTGAAGCAATCTCTTGGGAGTCAGTTCCACAAAGCAGTGATTCTTGAGAAGAAGCTGCTCGAGTGGAACTTATATCTCACCAGGGGAATACGAAGGGAAGGGGAGTGGTTCACTACAATGGGTGTGGCATGGTGGGTCCTAGCCGTGAAGTATAGGACTGGTGGAACTATGGAGCGTAATTCATCTGAACATACCCCGTGGAAATGGCGATAGAGCATCAAGAGGCTGGCGACATCTTGTCAGTAAGAAAAGATTTGCCGACTGGAAAATAATTCGTCTCCTACAACGACGCGGAGACGCTTATATATATATATATATATATATATATATATATATATATATATGGCAGCAGTAGTCCATTTGCGGTCTGATCTGGCTCTTGCAAAGCTAGAAGATAGCAGCAGTAGTCAGGAACTTGCTGGATGGTTACAGGGAACCGACCAATACCCTAGCATCTTTAGCGATGGATCGTATGTAGGAATTCCATTTGAGGCTTTGGTTGAATTTAAGTCCCAATAGGCACCCAGTGGGGATAAATGCAAGGTAGAAATATTATGTAGCGTCAATATGTTGCATTCAAATACAGTGAGCGTATGTTGAAAATCAGCATTTGAAATTCTGACCACCATTCCGACCATTGATATCAGTGGGAAATCTATAACTATCCCATATATAAAAGAAAAACGATAATAGGAAATCTGTAGTTTTAGGTTTTAGCCGACGCGTTTCATCCAATGTGTACTTTTTAAAGGCAAAAACGAAATGAATTTATTGAAACAAAGTATCTATAAACAACAAACAAAATGTCATTAACAACGAGATAGCGTTTCTAAATTCTTCTAGTTGCTAACGACATTTTGTTTATTGTTTATAGATACTTTGTTTCAATTTCGTTTTCCTCTTTTACAGGTTAATTCTGAGAAATTATATATATATATATATATATATATATATATATATATATATATGAGAAATCGTCTTAGAAAAATATGTTCGAACCTGCGTCCCCGAAAATTTTTCTAATAAGATTTCTCGAATATTCAGGTCGGTAGATATAAATTAATAAATATACTGTTTAATAAATGAATAAAAACAGAGCATCTAAACAAATATGAATATCCATTAGAAAAATATCATTTAAACAAATTAATTAAAAATATGTCGGATTTAATCCATTTTCTAAAAAAAATGTTTTTGTTTACGGTAGGATACGAAACAGAGCAGATATATATATCTTCAGAAATGGGAAAGATATGTGTTCGAAAGAACTATTTGGGCTTTGTTTGACCAGGTTGTGGACGAGTTTTTTTAAAAACTCGGCCACACACACACAGACACACACACACACACACACATATATATAATTAAACCTAAAGAGCCAGACAAACCTACCAAGGTTTCACCTACGTGGATCGTCAGGGAAGGCTGGCTAAAGAGGTAACGTAAGAACGGAATATAGAGCCTACAAACATAAAATCATGACCACGTGACCAAAAAAAAAAAAAAAAAAAAAAAGGAAAGAAAAATCAGACAACGATTCAAATCGAGAAAAATAAAAAATTAAATAAAATACCAAAAAAAAAAAAAAAATGAGGGAGGAGGCCTAGGCCAACAAACCAACGTTTTCTGTGTCGACATTTACTTAAGATTACAGTTTTAGAATTTAATAAATGATCAGGTTCTTTCTATAAAGCTATAGCTAATTTTTCCTCTAGACATAGTTGAAAATTTTGTTACCTGCTCTATATTTGGGACATTTTTTAAATATTTCCCATTTCAAAACGGGGCCTGGACTTGGATGCTAGACGATTATTTTCGGCTAGCGTACATGTTCTTGGTTCTATCTGTTTTTTTTGGTACTTTTTTAATGGGTATTGGTTTGTTTATTTGCAAATCAAGATACCGAAAGTTTTCCGGACGAGTATAGTTTCTTATATTTATAAGATTATTACTAGTATATATATATATATATATATATTCAAACGTATATTGTTAAATATAAGAGTCAACGAATGTCTATTGTGTTTTATCATGAGCCGTTCCAAGTCTCGTATAATGGCTTAATTTTCAAAACAAAATAAAGACAAGAACTGTCCAACATTTGGACATTTTTTTATTATATCGGTCGTTGATCTAAGCTTTCGGCTCGCATAAGCCATCATCAGAGTCGTTATATAGACATTACAGGAGATATGTTCACCGTCAAAGATGACATACTTTTTTGTTTACATAGAAGCTTGCTATGCGGCAATAACGGTCGTCTAATAGCAGACGCAGGTCGTAAATTCGTTCTATGACGTCATACATGACCACATGAGAGAAAGAAATGTTATCAACAGAAACGTAATTTTAAATGCATTGTAATATGTTGTGACTGGTTTGAAATGTAATTTTGTTGAGTGTGGGTTGCTTTGTTTTAACGTAGATGACCTCCAATATCTTAAAGTTCTTTTTACTGTATGTATGTGTGAGTATTTTTGTGTTATCAACTAATACCTATCTAATATTATGTACATGGCTATGTTTTTCTAAGAAATGTTGTATAATGGAACTAAGAGCAGAAAGGTGACAGGTGAGTCTACGGGAGAGCGTGGTTGTAGTAAAACCAATCTATACCTTGGGTTTATTATTAGTATCAGGGATACAATCTCTGAACAGGCATGCAAATTGATACACTACATTGTTATTTTTTTTAGAGGATTTAGTGGTTTGGTTGTAGGGTTATTAGAGACTATGAGGTCAATTGTTTCGAATTTTTTATAATATGTGATGAGCTTAACTTGTTTATTATTATTAATGGGTTTAACATTTCTACCTATTATGTTTTTGAATGTTGTTTTATCATGTTTGTAATTATTATGCATTTGCTTACAATTTAATAGTAATTACAAGTTAATAGTATAATGTTTATTTTGACGTACACTATTGTTGTGGTTACAAATATTAATAAAATCAATTTGCTAGTGGTATCATTAAGTTTATTGACATATATTTTAATTTGTTGATTAATGACGGAATTAAGGAATCCATTATTAACGAGTGTTTGATGCTATGTAATTCTTTATAAAATATGGTTTTAGAACAAGATATTTGCGTGCATTGGATTAAGTTTTATTTTTATAACAGCTAACTTATATCGTTGGGGATATTTACTATTATAATTAAGAAGACACGAGTTAATGCTCGTGGGTTTTCTATATAGAGAAGTAGTAAATTTATGTGTGCTGGACCCAATAAGTACCTTTTTTATTATTAATGTTGAGTTTTATTGTAAATTTGAGGACGGAGTGACTTTCAAATTTGTTTTTAATTTGTGTAATTTGATCAATATTTTTAGCTGAAATGAAAATGTCATCTATGTCAAATATATATAGGGGGTTATTAGTGTCATTAAGTATTTTATCTTCTAAATGTGCCATATAATAATTAGAAAATAAAGGGCCTAAAGGTGATCCCATCGCGATACCGTCTATTTGAGTATAAATATTGCGTAGGTGTCATGAAAAGCTACTTGAGTGGTACATGCTAATAATAATTTTTTTTTAATAGTGGGTTTAATATTAATGATGGGAGAGAAATGTGATTGTATACATCACAGATAATAATGTCAATTGTTTCATGGACGGGGACATTCTTAAATAAATTTTGTACATCCAAAGATGCGATTATTTGCTTGTTTGATATTACAGCATGAAGAATTTGTACAAATTCGTTTGTGGAGTTAATATATTTACTTGGAAGCTATGGAGTAATTAATTTATTAAGAGTTTTTGAAAGGTGTAGGTGTTCGTGAAATGATAAGTCGGAGGGGATGATCTTTTTTTTTTCATAGATGTTTACATTTCTGTAAATGTAGCCATGAGGATAGTCACATATAGCCTTTTGAAGTTTATAGGATCCTATTTCAGCATTGTTAGCAGTAATAAGTTTATTGATATAGTTTTTAAGTCGGGATGTAGTGTTATTAGTTAACTTTTTAAATTTACTGTGACCATCCAAAATGGCCTGTAATTTTGAGTTGTGCTCATGTTTGTTTAAAATAAGGAAAATATTAGTTTTATCAGCTCGTCGGATAACAATACTGTTGTTATTTTTTAGTTGTTTAGCTACTTTTATTAAAGGAGTGTTTATAATTCCATTCGGATTTTTATGGTATCGATGTTTAATAGATTCGGCTTTAAGTAAATCTTTTAAACTTACCTGTGTAATAATATGATTATCTTGTTGCAATAGAAATATTTGTTGGTATAAATTTGCGTTTGTTTAAACATTAGATTAGGTTTCTGTGCGACATGAAAATTTGGTCCAAGATTAAGGAATTTCATTTCATTTGGGGTGAGTTGGTATTCCGATGGGTTAATGAAGTTGTCGTTGGTGTTTGGTAGAAGTATTTTCCATTATATAATTTATCTTTTTTTGGATGACTTGTTTATGAGATTCGTTTTTCCTTTTGTGTTGTATTATGTAATAAATCCAATATTTTGTTTGAATTTTTCATTGGTGGTAGAAGATTGTAAGTACGTACAATTTCTGGGTTGAGCTGTTGTAATTCCTGTGTGGATGTGTTTATTTGTCGTTTGATGAGGTTCCATTGAAATTTCTTGGTGTTGGGATCGTTCAATGCTGCAGCATTGTGTAACTTGAATTTAGTGTAGTGGGGACAGCAGGTAATGATTCAAATATATATTGTTAAATATAACAGACAACGAATGTCTATTATGTTTTATCATAAAGCTCTCCAAGCATTGTATAATGGCTTTAGTTTCAAGGGAAAATAAAGGCGAAAACTGTCCAACATTCGGATATTACTTTATTATATTGGTCGTCGATCTAAGCTTTCGGTTCACATAAGCCATCATCAGAGTGGTTATATCGGCATTACAACAGACATGTTTTTTTGACTACATAAAAGTTTGTTATGCTACGATAATGATGATGGCTCATGTGAGCCAAAAGCTTAGATCAACGAACAAGATAATAAAGAAATATCGAAATGTTGGACAGTTTTTGTCTTTATTTTCTCTTGAAACAAAATCCATCATATGGCGCTTGAAAAGGCCTATGATCAAACATGATAGACATTCGTTATCTGTTATATTTAACAATACATGTTTGAATAATAACCTGCTGGCCCTATACGCTATCTATCTATCTCTCTTTCTCTCTCTCTCTCTCTCTCTCTATATATATATATATATATATATGCCTGGCGTTTGCGTCTAGCATGAAACAGCCTGTCGCCTCTAAGTGTTGACTTCAATGTTCACTTTTATATTTACACATGCTCTATCTCTGATATTGAGCACTTTATCCTATAAATATAGCACACTTTAAGAGGATATATATATATATATATATATGTAATGAAAAACAAATCACTTTAATGTACCATTACGATAATTTATTTCACCTAAATCCTTTTTTAAGGATTCAGGATCATCAGGTAAATCTTCCAACAACGAAATGAGAAAAAAAATGGGATTAGAAATTGGTGGGTAGTGTAATTTTTGTAATTTAATAGAGGGGGTTGAGAGTGGTAGTTAACCAGACAATATAAAGTATAGGGAGGGGTTAATTTTATATCTCTCTTAAGTATGTTTTATATTGGAGTAGGAGGAGTGACAGAAAACTTGACCTCTTTAGATGGTTAATAAAACGGAAATGAATTGTAGAAAATGTATACAAGTGAGTCTTACATATATCTTATATATATATATATATATGTGTGTGTGTATTTGGCCAGCAATCACACTTTTATGCAAGTTTCGTTGAAGACAACTGACAAGGTGACTGAGCATTTTATATAATTTATTTTTGGAAAATAAAACATTCGGATAATTCAAGATGCATACATAAAACAATCTATACATTCAGTTAAAAGTAAAATAAAATTCATCCTTGATAATGGCTAAAAGTATAGACGAAAGCGCTTGTAAAATATTCGGGCAATTTTTATATAATTTATACCCTGAAAGGAAAAAAATTATACGAACACATGAAACTTGTGTGCATATATATATATATATATATATATAGTTATCCACAGACAGACTGTTTCGCAGCTCTTCAGTGTGGGTAGGCGTCCGATTGCTTCAAGCAAGATCGAAACCCGACAGATTTGGTAACAGTCAGAGACTATCCCTAGGCTATCGTCGCACGACAGAGAGGGAGGGAAATTTTAACGCTTTCTGTGTGAAATACACCAGTGGCCCGGAGAGCTCAATTCAATTCGGTTGAAGAGCAATGCGTTAAAAGCAGTATGAGCTACTGTTTTTTAAAATTACCCTTTCTCTCAAGTGAGCTCAACCGGATTTTCAGGGATACGCCTCAAGTGTGTGTGTGTGTTTGTGAAAATTAATTGAAACTAAACGAATAATCCCGTTATTATTTACCTGTTTTTCGTATTTTTCCACTGAAACATGACCCAGTCTACATATTAGTACTTCGTATGTCTATTCCACAAAGTCTTTCCTTGCAGATTGACCACAGATTCTCGATTGGATTTAAATCAGAAGTGTTTCCGCACCAATCTATAGTACTTTGATTTGCTCACTGGTATAGCTTGCCATTGTATTCGTGCAACGTTACAAAATTTCGTCGCTTCCTTGGAGTAACGTCCATCACAGACAATGGCTGTAGGACAACTAACCGACAGTCGAAACAATAGTGTCTGGGCGTGATGAATATCTGATGCAATCAATGATGATTTTTCAGGGCCAAATTTCATCATACACCACGAAAATAGATTCATATTACTGCACACCACTGCAAATGACCTAATCTGAGGAAAACAGAGAAATCGATTACACTCTGTCACTCCAGTGAGTCTAATTCTCATCGTATGATGAAAGAAAGGAAACTAAAGCAGTTGTTTCAATTAATATGTGTCACATGTGTGACATTTTAGGTATTTACGCATCAGATATGGAAAACTCTGCTGTGCCGATCTCTTGAAATTGAAGTTGGTTTCATTTGGAGAGTCATTTCAAACGTTAGTTACACGCCTTAGAACTGGATTTCAGCGTTTTGAGATTTGCTCAAGATAACCTTACACCTCCCTCTCTTCCTCCCTACATCTCTCTCTCTCTTCTTTTCTCCCCCTCCTCTGTTATGTCGTAACTGAAAAGAAAACTTCTCTGAAAATGTCTAGTTGTTCGGTCGGGTGCAATGTAGTTAGCCAAAAGCATGAAGATGAAATCAAAATTTGAAAGCATTTTGATGCTTTCATATTTTTGACATTCTCCACGCTTGGCAAAGTTTTTGATTTGATAACCAATTAAACTCTGGGGTACATACCCTCGGTTACCCGGTACAATGTTCTGCTTGGTTACCCAAACTAATAGATTCGATCCAAGTAACCCATTAAAGACCGTCACCAAAACTGACCTAATAAACGGGGTGGGGGGGATTAGAAATTTTAACAAATAACTTGATTGGCTCAAATATAGAAAGGGTCGGAAGTTTTTATTTTGCAGAAAAAACTTTGTTCGCAAAATCAGGAAAAAGAGAAAGTGTATTAGAGTTTCCAATTACATAAAGCAACAGTTTATATTCAAAATGTCATGGACATCGAAGTCATTCAAATATGCACAATTGGATTTGGCAAAACAAAGTCCAGAATGTCAAATTTGACTGTCAATTTTTTTTCTTTATTTGCAAATTAGTAGATGTACTCATCGTCATATGAGATTTAAAAAAATATTTATGAATATATTATTTGCATTATTTACATTATTCGGACTGTGATCCTCATCTTCAATGCCATATTCACAACGTTTCGGCCGTTGTACGCTCCGGTCTTCTTCAGGTGATTGGAATTTCGAACCGAACCCTTTATTTCGTCCACCGGCGTAGATTGTTCTAGTTCCACGTGCCATCCATAATTCTTTACTTCCACTACTTCTTAGTGTTTTTAGCAAAAACCTAATCTACATGACTTTTGCGGTTTGCCAAGGAACCGAAATTATTTTATTATGAATATTCAATAAAGACTGGAATAATGGTAATTTGACACTGCAATGTCGGCTGAATGCTGTGGATGAGTGAAAACTTCCCAGCCAAGAAATAATAAACATTTATTGTCTGTATTTGTCTATATCTCTGAGATGAGGTATTATGATTACTTACATTATTTACATTATACATTATTATTACTCATCTTCATTGCCATATTCACAACGCTTCGGCCGTTGTACGCTCCGGTCTACTTCAATTGATTAGAATGTCGAACCGAATTTTTTATTTCGTTCACCGCCGTAGATTGTTCTAGTTCCACGAGCCATGCCTCTTCCGGATGTCTGAGTTATTCCCCTTTAACTCAACTCTCTAAGTTTTTGTACACCATTGCTGTAGCCTGGCATTGAACTCGCAACTCTTATGGTCCAGCCACTGAATCTAACCAACGTCTTTATCTGAGCCATGTGTCCTTGAGGACGAAATAAAGGGTTCGGTTCGAAAATTCAAACACCTAAGGAAGGCCGAAACGTTCAACGGCCGAAACGTTGTGAATATGGCAATTAAGACGAGGAATAACAGCCCGAATAATGTAAATAATCATAATACTCAGAGATATAGACAGTTATGAATATATATTTATAAATAATTTATTATTTAAAAATTCATACGAGTAAAATTTGTTCATTTTTAAATTTTTTTTCGACGAGAAGGAAAAAAAAAATTATATCTGCAAACTTAAAGATTTTTCGAAATATATTTGTACTGAATTAAAAAAATATCTTTTCTGTAATATCCAACTTTTCTTTTCTTTTATATTTCGAGAAGAACAATATGATCTTGCATGATGCAAGAGTAAAATTAATGTGTGTTGGAAAATTAAATTTTTAGATTTTCCAAATATTTAGATACAAATAGAAGATCGAGTGTAATAAATGGTGATTTTAAACTTTTCTCAGAGAAAGACCAGTGACATTTTGTTCGTCAGTTATTAGATAGTTGAAAAGGTTTCCAGATTATCTTTATTTAAAGGACTCGTAATTTCTTTTTGAAGTTTATAGAAATGGAATGTATTAAAAATAATCAATTTAGTGTCTCAAATTAGTCAATCTTTCAAATGCTCTGAGTTTAAACGAAAGAATATTTGTCAGAATTTTAGACTGAAAATTGATTTTTGATTCGAAACTGATTTGAAGACACTGAAAATAATTTTATTTCCTGCCAACAGATTCTTCCGCCATTAGTAGGCGTCCCCAAAAATGATTCCCTTCCATATTTTTTGTCCATTGATTCATTTTCTGTGGCTTATCAACCCATTGCAGGTTATTTAAATACAGAAAATTTTTAAAGATAATAACTTTTTAGCGATACAGGTCTTACTAATTAACCCATAGCTGGGGAGAGAAGAGGTGGATTCAAACCTTTCCCAAGGGTATTTGCGCGTAAGTAAAAGTAACGAACCAGACTGGAATTGAAACTCGGCACTTCGATTAACTATTTCGTGCCATTATCCATTGCACCAGTCGTTCATCAAATATTGCAGCAACTGGCACCCATCTAGAGACTTGCCAGCTTCGACGTTGCTTAACTTAGTGATCGTATGGGAAGTGGCATTTCAACGTGATGTCAGCGTAAATCCCGCTTTATAAGATCTCCACATTAATTTATTTTTGATACTGTTAACGTTGTTTATGAGTAATTGTCGCAAAAATGTGTTCAGAATTTGAATAAACGACATAAGAGTGTGCTAACGTTATGGTTACTGGGCGATCAAGTTAAACACGTGGACATTTTTTTGCCACTGTTATTTCTGGAAGATAATTGAGGCTTTATTGTATTTGGAGGCAAAAATGTCGTCTTTGTAGTTTGTAATTATCTCTTTTTGAAGAAATAATTTCATTTCTGACCATAAACCTTTTGTGTGTGTTTTTATAGTAAGGCAGGTTTGTTTTTACGGTCGCGGCTTTCTGTTGTGAAGGACTCGACCCCTCTCTGCCCTTCACCAAACGAGTGACCGACTAACAAGCCGTAAAAGCTACGAAAATAGATTTTAATGGTTACTGTCGGTTTGTTTGCTTTCGTTGTCCTTACCGTTTCTTTCATTACAGCTACATTTCAACTTTCGACATTTAGTCACGAGATCTTTCGGTTCGTTATTTATTAATACTTTTTCAGACATTCTTCCGTTACAAAGTTTGATTATATGACACAAAAGACTAGAATTTTTCGGTTGGATTCAAACAATCGAAAGTCCAAATATCTGCTTCGTTCAAGTTGAAATATTCCGTCTATAGGTGTGGATCGCCTCTAATTTTCTAACATTCAGATACATATACATTAATAAATGATCAGTGAGAAGAATAATGGACAGGGAATAAGTAACATGAGGTTCTATGTCAAATGTTAAGTTGGTAAGATATATCACCATCTATATTATAGTGATTTTACAAGCGCAGCTTGGATGTGGCACAAGGCCGAAAGTAAGGGGCATCCAGTGAGGATCGAACTCACTATTCATTCGTAATTGTTCTAGCGAGACAAGCCTGCTAACCATTACACCACCTCGAGGTGCCCCTTTTTTCCAAGCGTAGCTTAGATGTGGCACAAAGCCAAAAGTATGGGGCCCCCAACGAGGATCGAACTCACTACTCTGTCGTAATTGTTCTAGCTAGACAAGCTTGCTAACCATTAGACCGCCTCGAGGTGCCCTAGTGATTTTCCAAGCGTAGCTTAGATGTGGCACAAGGCCGAAAGTATGGGGATCGAACTCACTACTCAGTCGTAACTGTTCTAGCGAGACAAGCTTGCTAACCATTACACCGCTTCGAGGTGCCCTCACCATATATATTATAAGAACATAAATTCTATTTGAAGATGTTAATTTAACAGAACAAAACTGTCACATAATAGCGAGATTTTTGTTAGGACAATACCATTAAAATGCTCTATTAAAGAATAAAGCAATTTTTAGTCTAATTTACAACCATAATAATAATAATGTGGGGTCAATTTCTGCACTCGCCCCAATAATAATGAACCGATTGTTTTATATTTTCGTATTCCTTTCAAAAGCGGAAAGAAAATCATAATATTGAAAGCGGAAAAGAAATGAAAAGAAACGTAATTATTACATAAAATAACGATGACCGTAAAATTCATTTAATTGGTAAAAATGTATTTTTTTTATATAGAAATAAAATTTAATTTTACAACATAAAATTTAATTTCTCAGCTCCTTATTTAATATGATTATTTTTTATTTCATGCAAATAGCAAAGATTATTAATATATTTTCTTGTTCATGCGCATTTCCGCAATTTATAACAAAAAGCATTTGCAAAACAGGAGAATTTCGTTGGTAACAAAGAAAAGAGTACTGAGCTGTTGCGTGACATCTGTCCTCCTTTAAGGCATCGCATGTTGGACGGTCTTCTCAAAGATGAAGAAGAGACTCGAGGCAACGGAGGTATGGCTCTACAGAAGGATGCTGGGGATATCATGGGCCGAACATGTGAGCAACGATGAGGTCTTGGAGAGGATGCAAACAAGGAGGAGGCTTATACTTAACACCAAGAAGAGGCAGCTGAAGTTTCTGGGACACGTAATGAGAAAGGACGGCCTGAAGAATCTGATACTCAAAAGTCGAATAGAGGGAAATAAAGACAAAGGAAAGTAACGCGTGACATATCTGGCGGGCTTAAGCAAATGAATGACAGAAAGTAGTCTAGTGGAGGTGGCAGAGGGACAAGGGATAGGAGGGAATGGAGAGCCATGATCTTTTACGCCTTGAAATGACACGGCACATAAAAAGAAAAGAATTGTATATCTGTCTATATTTCTGAGATGTGGTATTGTAACTATTTACACAATTTACATTGTTCGGACTAGTGTCCTCATTTTTGTTGTCATATTCACGACGTTTCGGCCTTCTTCAGGTGATATTTGTTATATATCACCTGAAAAAGGCCGGGGCGAACAACGACCGAAACGTCATGAATATGGCAATAAAGTCGAGGAGAACACTCTGAACAATGTAAGTAGTGTAAATATGTAAGTGTATATGTTAAAAAAAATTAATACTCGCCTTCTGCTGATTAGGGAGTAGTTGAGGTGTAAATAAAGATAACTTTAAATTTAAATGTAGCTAGAGTTTTAGTTAGTTACAGGGTTGTCTCCCCTTTTTATTAGCAAATAATTCTAATTTAGATTCGATAAACATAAGTGACCAAACACTGGGCGTAAGGGTCCCATTCCGCGAAGTAGTCTACCTCACGATTATTTATGCTACGCGCTAATTTTAGCCGAAATGTTAATTCTCTCTGGGCATCGTCGATGCTGTGATTTGTAAGACTTTACGAACGAGCTTTCATCTTTGAGACAGTTGGTTCGCTTTGTAAACCGAGGCTAACACCTGGAATCCAGGCAGAAAGATTAAACACATTGGCAACGTTCTATGCTTTCGGGTTTAAATCTTGTTATCTGCCAGAAACAGTAACAGGTGCAAATCATAACACTTCGACATTTTCTGATATTTTACGATAAACACATCCATTCGATACAATAGTACAATAGTACAATTTAATTGAAGATTTTGGAGTTGCGGTTATCGTTACATTCACTTACGCGCAAAGGCTCATGGGAAATGGTATGAATCCATTACTTCCATCCCCAGCTATGGGTTAAATAATACGATATACTGGGTACTATATCCTTGGTTTGCAACCAGTCTACCGCATAAAGAAACGGCAGCCTTCTGCGGGAAAAATTTTCTTCCTAGTCAGTCATGAATCGAAATAGACTTGATCGCTCAAGCGTGTATCACGTGATGGCACTTAACAGACTGATTTGTGGTAGGCATTTAAAAATGTTTTCTTTTTTTTCCTTGGGATTATTTTAATTTCAAATGTCGTCCATTTACTGTTGATTCAATATGTTTCTCAGCTTGGGTTATCTAAAAAAAGAAGTTTTTTTCAATTTTTCTTTTTTGTAAAATAGCACTCAAAACGGTCATTTTAACATCTGTCATCCTAAAAAGCAAAAAACAAAAACAAAAAAAACAAAAAAACAAAAAACAAAAAACAAAAAACAAAACAAAACAAAAAACAAAAAACAAAACAAAACAAAAAACACTTTCTTGAAAGGGATACATTCATAATACATACAGAATTAATTAATCGAATTCAGTCACAAGTTATGGTTATTTATACTACTTTTGTGGTAATACACCTGTAAAAAGGCATAAACTCAACCTTCCCTGTATCCTGTTTTAGTACCAGTCACTCTGATTATTTTATGGTCGCAAGTATACTATAACCGTAGATAAATGATGACAATTTTGCACCAAATGTTCTCGCTGCAATATGCATAAACGTTAAGGCTATCTTAAAGGGTATCAGTTACCTACAATCAGTTTTTTTTGACACCAGGAGTTAGAAGATCCTGATAATGTTGGACAGAAAGAGTTCAATGTATTTATTATAACAGGGCATATAAATTACATAACAGAGAAATCCCAAATTACTTCATGAGTACAAAGACTATTTTAACTAATTTAATGCGTTAGTTTTGTTCAACTCAAATGGTCCACCATTTGAGTTGAACTAACAAGAACTTATGTTTGATATTTATTAATATATATATATATATAGTTGTATGGATATGAGTTTGTGACTCTGGGTTTCACGCTTTTGCGATCATCAGACAAACTCATACCCATACAACTAAATATGTTAGCTCTATAATTGATATTGACCACTTTCCAATAAGTACCGCGCATATATATATATATATATATATATATATGCACGTTTCGTTGAAAACGACTGACAAGATGGTGTGGTTGAGTTTTTATATAATTTCTCATGTGTTTGTATAATTTTTTCTTTCAGGACATAAATTATACAAAAATTATCCAAATGTTTTCCAAGCGCTTTCAGATATACTTTTAGCCATTATCAAGGATGAATTTTATTTTACTTTTAACTGAATATATGCATTGTTTTATGTATGTATCTAGAGTTATAGGAATATTGTATTTTCCAGACATGGTCAGCACATTCTCTCCATGTTCATAGTTGATATTATTGAGTGTTGAACTTTTTTTTACTTTATTAATAATGCTTCCATTACTTTTAGCCTCTTTGTATGTGTGGATGAAGCTATTATGTTTGTATTATCAATGAATATGTTACGGATAGAGGTTGTTAGGTCTCCATGAGACCTAATTGAGCTATGGTCAGAGAGATGTAACTTGTGTCTTCTTGTTAAACATGTTGTAGTATATCCATTATTTACAAATTTGTATTGGTCAGGAACACAGGTCCTTAAGGGACATTTAAATTCGTAAATATTATTGGTTCTTTGTAATTTGGATCTTGTAGTTGAATTATTATTTTTGACAATGAGGTTAGCGGTTTGAAATATAATAAATAATTTAATTTCCTTGTTTTTGTCAACTGTGTATTTCTTTTGATGTTTCTAAAGGAACATTCGTCTTGGTTAAAGTTACTATGCATTTGATTTTTGTAGAAAATGTTTTATTTTGAAATATTAGATTTTATGTGGTACAAGAGAAAATGGAGTGCAGAAAGTTTAGTCGTCACTGACTATCTTACACCGAGTTAATCTGGTTAACGAGCCATTCATTCATTACAATTTACTCATACGTCACAAGAACTCATTCATCGTCATTCAATCTAACACATACTGTGACACCATGTAACACTGGTAAAGGAAAAAGGGTTAATTTAAAATATGAACTGGTAAATACGGAGAGGGTTAAAAGTACTGAATAACATATAAACTGAAAGAAAGAACGAATGGTTTCTTATCGAAAATCTAGCTAGAAGAAAAGACAGGCCTGAAAAGAAGGACTTTATTGGCTCAGGGAGAAATATTATCAGAGGCCAAGTGGAAGGCTTCAACCCACGAGGTCAGAGAAGAAATAGTAAAAGTACATTTGAGGTTAGTTGAGAATTTTGGGAACGAAAGCAGAAACTGAGAAATTGATTTATGTCCGCTTAATTAAAGTGTAAATTACGAAAACATGTCTCATGATTACCAGACGGAAGAAGGGATCAGTTGAGTTATAATATTTGGTAATTTTGAAGATGAAGGCAGAATCAAGAAACTGATTTATGCGTGCCTGTCAAAGAGCGGTAATAGCATTACTGATTTTGGAAATGTAAACAAATCGAGAAATAGAATTTTATTCTTCGTTCGAAGAAATTGAAAATACGAAACGGACCTGATCATGAGTACGATTAAGCGAAGAGATAGGAAGACAAGTTTTTACTAATAGTGGGTCGACGGAACAGAAATGTCCGCTTAAATAAACAGGAACGGAGACGGGGAGAATTCTTTGTTGAAAATTAAAATGATTACAATTAATTATTAAAAGTGAGAACCCCCCTTTCGCTCACTCTGTTTAAAAATCAGATTTGTCAAAGAGACAGACAAAGCGGTGGGTTTAGATGAAATACTAAGAGAGGAAGAAAGAGAAATTACCTTCATTCATTTGGAAGTAATGGTGGGAGGCATAAATAAGAGAAGGAGTGAGTCATAAGGGCGGGGCGATACCTGCAACCACAACCACCACCACCAGTAGGGCGAATGGTTCTCCTAAATTTCGAAATATATTTAATATTGCGAACCAGACAACAAAGAATTGTTCCTAATCGATACAGAAACCTGGGAAATCATAATTAACATCAATAGGCAAAGTGTCCCTAGAGAGATTTTAGTGGGAAGCTTTAATGTTATACAAAGAAATACATGAATCAAATCGAAAATTGACCCGAAGAATCTTTCGTTTTTATTTCTTCTGCGAGAATATTTCTTTTTTTTTCCCCCTTCATAATCCAGCTTCACCGTGGTTCGAACCAGCGCCACGATTACTGACGCTACTCGATCTCCACTGCTCAAGAAACACAACATGGGCGGAGCATAGTGTGGACTGGGGCGGCCAGCGACCAATGTCCAGCGACAGTATCGACCAGCGTGGGATTGACCCTGCAAGCAACTCGTCGTCCTACGACCATGAAGACCAAGTCATCTTCTGGTATAGGTGGAATGTGGCAAGGGTCTTATCATCTGGTCTCTGCGCATCCAGGTTCGACCCAGAATCGGTCGGGAGCGTGCGTGCTATAATATAATATCGCATATTCACAGGGATCCTATTAAAATACCCAAGACATGAATGCAATTGTTTTTTTTTTTTTAAATATAAAAATATTAAAAAATTATGGCATGAAATGCGGTGAGTAGGGGATGTACTCAATAACAAAATTATCCACCTCACAGAAAAATTATATATATATATATATATATATATATATATATATATATATATGCACAGAGTAGGGGGGGGAGATACCAAACAATAGATAAATAAAATAAGTACATAAACGTATATATATATATATATATATATATATATATATATATATACACACACATAGAGAGAGAGAGGGGAAGAGAGAAAGAGATGCTTTGGATGCGTTTCAGGTAGAATGAATTTATACACACACATGGCAGAAAGTTAATGCCCTTTTCAATTTTGATGGACGCCAGTGATTGTATAGCCAGCCAGATCTCAATGCCCAAGCATCAAGTTACAGATAACGCAGTGTTGGGTTTGGGGAATGGTCGCTGACCATTCCTACCCGCCACCAGCAGTGGGCTTGGGAAAATATGCTTTTATAAAATATTTAAACCAGGAGGAGAAACGAACAGCTTCAAAATTCCACGAAGATTAAATTTTTATCTAGCAAAAGACAAGCCCACTGGGACAAGTTGGCATCTACGCGGACGACACTACAATTTACTCCTGCCTCAAAAACAAATCTAGTGTCGCGGTCAAAACTAACCTGGCTGCGCGTCTTGAAATGGACCTCCAATCGGTTGTTAACTGGGGCAACAATTGGATGGTCAAATTTAACGCCTCAAAAACTAAACTACTCTCCATTAACCACCATAGATATCCTTACCTTCCCCCCATTAGAATGTCTGATAGTCAACTTCTTGAGAGCGACTCCCTGCGTCTTCTCGGTCTCACGTTGACTGCTGACCTGAGATGGAACAAATACATTGCGTCAATTGTATCGTCCACCGCGAGGAAAGTTGGCTCTCTGTGCCGCGCCAGGAAATTTTTCTCCCCTGAATCGATACTTCAAATATACAAAACGACCATTCGCCCTTGCATGGAGTATTGCTGCCATATATGGTCTGGGGCACCTTCTGTTTACCTCGGAGTTCTTGACAAGACCCAGAGACGGATATGTAATGTGATTGGCCCTGATCTGGCGTCTCGCCTGCAGCCACTATTTCACAGACGCGCCGTCGCCTCTCTCTGTCTCTTATATACTTTCATGGCAATTGCTCCAATGAGCTGCTTTCCCTGGTCCCCAGTCTCCATGAATACAAGCGCCTTACGAGGCCGGCATCCCGCTCTCACCCTTACACTGTAGAAACTTTAAAATGTAGCCGTCTCTTCTATTCTAATTCTATTCTATTCATACCTCGCACCTCTCGCCTGTGGATCACCCTTCCCAATTACTGTTTCCATGATAGCTATAATCTCCAACTATTCAAATGTAATGTCAATCGACATCTCCAGTTACCTTGATCTACACACTATCCTTCCCTTCATCCTTTCTTCTATCACTCCTATCTGCTCTTGCTACAAATCTTCTGCACCCCCCCTGTATCCTAGTGGCTTCATGCCTTGCTCGGGGCGCTAAGCTTAAAATATATATATATATATATATATATATATATATATATGCGCTGTATTCTCCCGTCGTATTCAACGCATGAGGGTCAAGCAACTCAGTTCCTAGGAACCGACAGACACCAGCACATATGATTTGAGTATAGTGGTGAAGGCATTGTGTAGAACCAACCACACTTTTTTTGAAGGGCTGAATACAAACGACCCATCGCAGGTTTTGAATTCAGAGTTGTCCTTCTACTAGAGTGGTTGCTATTCAAGGCTATAGAACCCAGTCTGTTCTGCTATTTACCCATAGCTGGAGGGAGAAGAAAAGGATTAATACCTTTCCCAAGCCCAAGGGTATTAGAGCCGCTATCCACTATTCCACCGTGCCTCCTTATATATATATATATATATATTGTTAGATTTTATTATAGAAGTCAGTATTTTCACAATAAATTGATATGAATGTTCAAAAGACAGAACCACTGATCATCCATAGTTTTTCAGGAAAAAAATATATAAATCATTAAAAGCAACATTAAAAAAAAAACTCTCACTGCATATTATTATAAATCTAATGATTTTGAATTGAAATTATTTTAAATACTATTCAACTTTGGTTTTATTTTTAAATTTAAGAAATAATTGAAAAGTTCAATAATCACCAAGAGTATTGACGCAACCAGGACAGAGTGGATTTAGCAAATATCAGATATACAGAAATTTCAAAATGTAGATTTTCATTCACTCACTCACTTTTCAAAAGATGGAACTACTTATCATCCATAATTTTTCTAATCGATCACAGAATGAAATGTTGTTATGACCTGGTATTTTAACATTCCAGTTAAAATAGCTCAGAAGGACCATCACTAATGATAAAAAGAATAAAGAAACAGAGAAGAGACTCAATTTGAACAGGACAGTATATCTTCCACTGGAATACAATTAGATCTTTCCTGTATAATAGCTCCCAGAACTTTAAAACTTTATCCTAAAATGACTTGACATTTTAATCGTAAAAATAATCAGCACCTAATTATGCTGTGTACTATGCAAATCAATATTTTCACAATAAATTGGGCTGAATCAATCAATGATGGTAACTTTTTCTTCTGCTTTATTTATATCTATTAGAACAATATAGCAATCATTTGAGTTTCTGCTTACAATATCTATCCTTATTAAAAATATTTATATTAATTTGTATTTTTGTGTCATTTTTTCATTTTAAACAAACCCATTGTAATATGAAAAACAAAAGGAAGTTAGTTTTAATGTGAGATATTTGTCAATATTTTTCGTAATTCGATTTATGCAAGTGTAAGTGCCAATTTCGATAGCAGTTATGCTAATAAACCTGACTTTTTTTAATACTTTTGAAACTGCTAAACCAAAACTCGTTATTTGAATTTTTTATTCAGTATAAAATACAGAATTGAAATTATAATTTATTAATTAAAACATTTCAACTCTGATTTTGGTTTCGATTTTTCTGGAGTGGTGATGTCATTGCAAAAAAGACAAAATATTTTAATTATTTTATGGTGAAACATTTTAGCGTTTTTTTTTGTCGCAGTTTTTTCTCATCTTCTTTCTCGCCAATTTTTATTATGGTGGCGTCGATCTAATGAGTTCAGATACAAAAACTAACGGCATTTGTTTTGACAATTAATGGATTTTCTATAGCGATAACGATTTTGGAAGAAGCAGACGACATAAATATTTTGTCTTTCAGTTTTTTACAGATTAGTCGACGTTTTCTTTTATGTTTTTATAGGCAAACTTAGCTGAAAAATAAACCCTCATTGTGACATAATTTTTCATTAGGCAATTCTAACGGATTATTATTATTATTATTATTATTGTTGTTGTTGCAGTTCAAAGTATTAATTATGAGAAATGAATTAGCTTAAGAGAGATCCCATTAAAAATGCCTACCAAAGCAATTATGAATTCTGTTTGCTGCCTTTGTCGCTTGGTCCAGTTGCTTACATTGTGCCATCATCATTATCACTAAATCAAACCTGAAAGGACAGAGCGATTATCATCCGTTGTATGCTGGGTTGGATCAATAAGCCTGAGACAGTTATAAACTGAAATTTAATCTAAAATGTTTTATTGTGTAAGGTTCGATCCATGTGATTAATACTTATCACTGAATTAAGTGCGTTACCAAGGATGGCACGGTGGAGTAATGGATAGCGACTCGAACTGAGGAATCGGATAGCAGAGTTCGAATTCCAGTCGAATCTATTACTTACGTGCTAATACACTTTGAAAAGTGATGAATCCTCTTCTTGTCCCCACATCCCAGCTTGTTTAGAATAGTTAGGGGTGTTGAGTGTTAATAATTACAGAGATTGAGATAGTATATTGGTATACCACAGATTTGATGCAACATTTATTTTCTAATGGGCAGTCTTCTAGGTTTCTCCAATCACACAATTTTTCACTGTTATTGTCTGATTTAAGTGTAGGGTTTTTATTAATACTATTCAGGCATGGGGGTTTGTTCAGGATTTTATTATTGTGTTTTCTTATTATACTTTCTAGATTTTCAGTGCAGCTGTAACTCGACTTGACATCTATGAAAGTAACTCTATACTGATACAAATTATTAACACTCAACACCCCTAACTATTCTAAACAATTCGCCCTGGCTGTTACCATAGAAATTTTGATTTCAATTGTGAATATACTATTAAAACACGTAAATTTCAGAAATAAGTTATTCCCAAAAAAATTTCGCTTGAAGATGGAACAGAGCTTACTCTAACTCAATTTAATTCAAATAATTATATTGAAGTTTTCGGCTCTTGTTTTGAAACATGAGACCTCTTATGTAGCGTGTTGGAATCATATTTTTAAATAAATAATTATATATATATATATATATATATATATATATATGATAAA
Organism: Acanthosepion lycidas; assembly: GCA_963932145.1. Taxonomy (NCBI): domain Eukaryota; kingdom Metazoa; phylum Mollusca; class Cephalopoda; order Sepiida; family Sepiidae; genus Acanthosepion; species Acanthosepion lycidas. Next base: position 4,153,062 of record OZ010602.1, on the reverse strand, counting down.
AACTAGTTTTATGATATGCTATATTTATGAATTAAAGTGCTCAATATCAGGGTTAGTGAGTATATAAATATAAAAGTTAACATTGAAGTCAAGACAGGCCATGTTTACTGTAACGCTATGACGACTGCATTTAGCATGAAACAGACTGTCGCCTCTGGATGTTGACTTCAATGACGACGGTTTCTACTGCAAGTTCGAGTCCTGCTGAAGAGCGCATTTTTCTTTCAGATGTAGACAAAATAAATATATTGTTTAAAATAATTCTACTTAAATTTGGATATCCATAAAAAAATAACGTTTAATATATATATATATATATATATATATTTTTTTCCTTTCCTATTGTTTCGTGTCATTTTCTCTTTAACCAGATTACCCTGAAGATCCGTTTAGGTGAAACCTAAGTAGGTTGTTCCTGGCTCTTTAGGATGTATTTTTCATACATTTATACATTTATTTTTTATACAAACAGGTACTTTGGGATGTGTAGTTCGTTTTTTTTTTTTTTTGCTGTGGTTAAAGGATTGCCGTTAATAGCCTTGAAAGCCCAGAATATTTGCCATAAATCCGAGATTAAAGCGAATTAAAAGATTGAAACAATGTGAGCAGTTTTTCCAGTTACATATCACCATCTACTTGTTATCGAATTGTCGTTAGTGTTGGTCCAGCCTGTTCAACGAATGAAACGTCGCTATAGTAAGTTGATGAGAAGCTTTCACAAAGATCGAAATGATGCTACTCTTTACCATAAGTTCACAAGCAAATAAATAAAGAAGCAGAATTTTAACCCAAGAATTTCACTTTTGTTATTTGTTGTCGGCTTTGCACTTGCGCGGTTAAGTTAATTCCATAATCTAATAAGGAAACAAAAAAGCGTTTATTTTACATAATAAATATTTATTTGTCAACATAATCTTCCTTGTCAATGCAGTTATTTCAACACTTCTAATTATCGGTTGAGTATTACGCAGTGAAAATCTCAGATCAAAATTCAGCCGATAACTGTGACAGGCTACTGTCTTATTAATTTAATATTGTATGTAAGAAGACAAGTCTGTAATGATGAACAGATGGATTTTTTGTATGTTTCTTTGTTTTATCGTCCGTAACTTTTGTCGCATTACAGTAAACAGATGCATAAATCCTGCCCTGATTCGTGCATCTTATTTGCAAGCAAGTGGAACATTGTCATTACGTTAGCGTTCTGCTGACTGAAGTACACAGTAAAATAATTAACCTAGGCTAAGCACACATATACTACACTGATCCTTGTTTCTATTTGTTAATAATAATAATAATAATAATAATAATAATAATAATAATAATAAAGTCTACTGGTAGCCACCCAAGCCAAAGCCAAAGCCCTGGATACTAATTCTGTCCCGAAAAATATCTACCGCCAAGTGGATTCGGAAAAGTACAGGCTGTGTGGCACTAAGGTGGGAAATGTCACCTACATCATTCTTGCTCAGAAAGAATACAAGCGCCGCCATGACAAATTGGCCCTCCCCATCTGCATCGGTGCCGATATAGGAAGTATAAACTTGCCACAAGGCAGAGGTGATCGAAAACAACCAAGTAAAGATCTTGTGGAATTTCAACATCCAAATAAAATGCACTCTTGAGGCCACGTTACTAGACATACCCGTTGTTTGTAAAAAACATAAAAATAAAAACGAAAAAATACTTTCCATATCGATGAGGCTGTTCCTGTTTCTGGTGACCGTAATATCAAGGTCAAAGAAAGAAGATAAAGACCTTCACCAACCTCCGGATTGAGGTTGACATTCTGGCCACTATTGTCCTAGTTATGAGTCCCAGTAAACAGAAATAGCTTTCCCAAAGAGGAGAGTAACGAAACAAGGGGAGAATACTCTTGATTATTCATAACATACCCATAATGTATAATCGGCGGTTGAACACGAAAAACCACGGCGAAAATAATAATAATAATAATAATAAAAATAATAAGAATTATAATAATAATAAGAAGATGCCAAAATTCTATAAGCAACACATAATTCTATAATCAACACATAATTCTATAATCAACATAATGGCCACTTAAAACCATATCCTCGACGCTTAGCTATTCTGTGTTTTTCTCGACCAGTACTTTTACAGAGTCATCAATCAATTGTAGGGAGCCTGCCATTTTGTCCCTTCCGTGGAGTTTAGCGTCTACGCGGACCCTTGGCTTCTTTGAGAAAAATAAATAATGGTAATTCTCTCTACCTCGTATCGGCAAATATTTTGGAATATTTTCTCATGCCAAAATTTTTATAATCAACATATGGCCTCATCGTTTGGTCGACTTCTAAAATCTTGCAATTTCGAATGATATCTTGTTCTCGGCTTTTCTTTAACCAATACTTTAACAAACATAATTAATCAATTATCAAAAGCTCACATATAGCCTTTTTGTGAGTCCACTGTTTATGCCAATTCTCGGGTTTTTGAGAAAAGTAACTTTTTGGGAAATAAAATAAAATCTTTTTAATATCGAACGGTATATCTTTCGGGATATCTTCTTTCCATTCTTAGTAGTTCTTGTTTAATTTTTTATGGTTAATTAGTTAATCAATTACCATAGCTAAATAGTGTCACAGAAGAAGAAGAAGAACAACAACAACAAGCACCACCATCATCACCACCGCCACCACCACCTGGAATGGTGTCGAGTACTCTTTCGAGAAAACAAGAATAATTGAAAAATGCACCTTGAGAAAACAATATTACTAAAATTGGTCACAATCCTGGGATTTTGAAGAAATTTATTAGCAATTAATCAACATAATGATACTGGCTCAGCAATCTCTATCTATAAAAGGCTGGATGTGTGTGTGTGCGTAACGAATGCACGGCCGCAATTTTCGACGGATTTGCACCAAAATTTACATGCACATGCTCCAAGTTAGTGGGAAGGCCAAGATCGACTTTGCATTTCCCAACTCCCATCGATAGTGGAAATAATCGATTTTTTCAAGCTTCTACGGCAGTTTTCATGTAGTTTGTGGCCGTTTTCTACTGGCCAGAGTGAGAGCGTATAGCCACGAATAGGCATGAAGATTCTATTGGTCAGCGTGAGAGCCAACAGCTGACTGACACGAATGTTAACTAGCATGCAAAAAAAATTGATAGCTGCATTCGTCACAAATGGGAACAATTTAAATCTGCATGGCACTTTACTCCAATTGGCTCATTCGCTTGTTTAAAATGAACGTTGATTCTGATTCCGCAAAACTGGGTTTGGGTGTGAAAAAGTATTTGTTGTTAACATTCTTTTTTTAATTCGGTTTTTTCAGTTACGAGTCCATTTTTAAAGCTGATCGTTTTGTGTTCATTTTTAGTTCTTTTTTCGTAATAGATTTAATGTTTAGTATAGAGCTTAGAAAAAATTCGCAGTGTGAGATAGGCAAGAAGTAAGGCATGTAGCAACATCAGCACGGCAAAGGGCACTCTTTTAAAGGCAAGGAAGGGCAAAAATATTTTAAGTCAAGTGATAGCGATTGCTGTATGAGTCGTACGATTTTTGAATCAAGCACGGGCAACGCCGGGCCATGCTGCTAGTTCGCAAACAATAATTTTTGAGTTTTGGTTATATGCAGACAAATATGTCACCCAATTTCCTGACAGTCCCAAAACAAGTGAGAGGGAAGCGTTAAAACAGAAATATTTTATAAATTTCTTTTCAATGCTTTCTTGAAACCGTATACTTGAACATTTCGCAAAAGAAAAATTGTAGAATTCTTAATTTTAAATCTTAAGAAATTTGAACATTTTCCCACCCCCACAAAAATTCATGGCAACGCATCTGTTAGCACTTTCAGATAGCAATACATGCTGTCTCTTGACGTCACTTGTTGAAACTTGGGGTGCAGCTAATACGAAATTAAACAAAGTCAAATATTACGTTGTATTCTTTTTTATCATTTTCTTAAATCGCGCACTTGTTGAAATCTCAAAAATGTGCAAGATCTTCAAAAAGTTATCAAAATACAAGGACCTTGAAATCGAAATCTAAAAAATGTGGCACATGAGAACATCAACAATACCTTTTGTAGTTGGAGCCCTCGGATTGATTGGAAAAGATTCCAATAGACTCATTGAAGGGATGTATTTAAAGCTTGGTAACCCATGCCTTAAAGAAATACAACAAAAAAAAATGTTCTAACGAGTACAGACCACACCTTATGAAAGGCTTTGTCTATGTAAAATATATGTTTTTTTTCATTGCTCAATGGAAAGTGTCATGATGTCATTTCTGACCTTAGGTCTCTGGTCGGGACCCGGAAAGAAATGAGTTCATACCAGAAGAAGAGCAAGTAAATCATAATACACTTCCAGCAGCGGCAAACAACCTAAACAAGAAGACAAAAACAAATGCAAAAAAAAATGGCAAGATAAACCTATTTATGGTCAATACTTTCTCCGTGCCAAACTAGTTGAGGCAGACAACCCCCCCGCCTACCCATTAGTTGTTACGTAGTATAGGATTAAAAGCTGAAATCAAAAGTTGAGTTTTATTCTTGTTGCACAGACCAGTGCTTGATAAGTAGAAATTACGAAGCACACATATTAAAATGCAGAATACGTGTCCAGGAACAATTGGTCATCAAGTTTCACGATAGTTGCATCCACCGAATATAAAATACTCGTTATAACAGGATGGAACAATATCTGCACCGGGACATCTGCAACTTTTACGGGAAGGAAACTGCATGGAATTGGTATGAACACCACCCAGACCCGGTTACAGAGATAGGAGCTGTAACAATTTTATGGGACTTTACAATGCACAGAGTCAGAACATTTAAAGCTAATGAAACACAATGATGACCTCAATAATACCAGTTGTGTTTAGAGCTAGCGGTTTGATTGGAAAAGGTTCTAATAGACTCATTGAAAGGATTCCTGGTAGCCAATGCCTTAAAGATATCCAAAATATTGTTCTCATGCCTTACGAGTTTTATCTACGAAATATATATATATATATATATATATATATATATATATATATATCTTAGGTTGTTTTTTATTTTTACAAAAATATTCAGTGGAAATGTCATGATGTCATTTCTGACCTTAGGTTGGGACCCGGAAGAAAATGTGTATACAACAGAATTCAAATGAAATAATAATAATAATAATAATAATAATAATAATAATAATAATAATTGTAACCTAGGGAAGGTTACTGGGTAGAATAATCAAACAAAGTTTGGTAATGAACGATAATACTTAGGACAAGAACAACCCATATAAGATTCGCCAGCTGCGCGTAGAAGAAGTAGTCAACTGCTAGAAGTGAGACAAGTGAATTCCACGATGAATCTCCAACTGCAAGATATCTACCGACCTCCCCATGCGGTCAGGTGTGGCACAAGGCCGAATTTAATGTGGCGTATCCGAGCCCGTAGGCTCAGCTAAAAAATCCCCGTAGACCCCGTATAAAACGGCGTCGAGTAGCTGTTTCACGAGACGAGACTCTGCCCTTCGACATAGCCTCGTCTGGGGATTCTCTTTGCGCAGAGGCAGAGAGTTGGACACGCACAGCTGGAGATGAATCTCCAGCTGCAGGATATCTACCAACCACCCCACGCGGTCAGATGTGACACAAGGCCGAATTTAATGTAGAGTATCCGAGTCCGTAGGCTTTGCCAAAAAATCCCCGTCGGGTAGCTGTTTACGGAGACGAGAATCTGCCCTTCGACATAGCTTCGTCTGATGATCCTCTCTGTCCTGAGGCAGAGAGTTTGACCAGCACAGCTTGAGACGAATCTCCAACTGCAGACCAACATACAGTATTTACTACTGTATATATGTGAATGAGGACATACCGATTATCGTTCGTAGGTATGCTACAACAATAATAATAATTGGTAAGACTTGTGGAGATTAAGTTTTGTGACTTAGGAATAGAACCCCAAGTAAATAGTATATTTTAATTTTATCAAATATGAAAAATGATTTAAATATCGGATTCTCCATTTTCCTATTTATTTTTGTTCTACTCTCGTTTTGTAGAAAGCAACAGAAAATTGTTGGCAGCTAAATACTGGTTGTAGCAAAGTCATTGAAACATTTTCCTCATTTAGAGCTTTTAAATAGCATAGAGATTTTCACATCTATATGAATCATTAATGGATCCGTGGGTAGTATCAGAGTGGAGTCAGTAGATTGTCTCAATATAAGCTTGTTTGTTATCGCGTTTTGTAAACGTTCAATAATCATTTATTGGCTTGCCTTAGTCGGGAACGATAGGGTGAACAATGGGACTCAAATATTTTCCTCTCAGCAATGATTTATCACTGTACTTTGTGCATTAGAAGATCAACGATGATCTTTTACGAGGGAAACGCGTAGAAAGTACGAAGACGTTGCTTGAAACTTTCAGATAGTACGGTCTATAAAAGTAACTTTTCTATCAAAGATGGGGCATTGGAAATTTCCACAATCCTCTCCGGAATCAGAGAGCCGCAAAGAAGAAACTAAAAACAAAATAATAACATCCGCTAATAAGTGTAGGCCTATCATTCTTTAGCCAGACATGGCAATGGAGGAGATTATGTTGAAAAAATAAATACTTTGGCATCATTATGAGAAATAAGAGTTATAATTATCTGCCCTTGGCAGTTTAAAGTTAGCCAATCAGCTTACAGTTGCTGATTGGTGCGCTTTTCTAAGTCTTTTTGAAGAAGACTCACTCTTGTTAAGACCTACGAAATGAAAACTTGCAGAACCAGTCAGCTCTACACCGTTATCACTACAGAGTTCATAGATGGCGAAAACATAAGTTTGGTCGCAGACACCATTAAATTTGCCAGGACTTCGGTGGAGTAATGGATAGCGGCTCCGATTGAGGAATCGGAGAGCCGAGTCCGAATTCCAGTCGAATCCATTACATTATGTACTAATACACTTGGGAAAGGTATGAATCCTCTCTCCCCCAGCTATGGGTAAATAGCAGAATAGACCGGGTTCTGTTGCCTTGGATTGCAACTAGTCTACCGCAGAAAGAAATGGCAACCTACCACGGAAAAAAATCTGCCTCGTATCACGCATGGCACATAACTGACTGACAACTTGTGTAAATCTGAGGGGGTCTGTCCTGTTCTATTCTTTATTTATTACAACGTTTGCACCCATCACGTGGGGCCCACTTCAATTCTCCATATAATTAGGCTTCAGATTTATTGACCTAGTGCCTATTTACAGTAAAAAAAATAATAAATGTTGAGACTATAAAGATATTTAATTTCTAACAGTAAATTTTGAATTTAAGGAAGAAAAGATCCCCTGGAACTGAAGACTTGTAGTTTTTTTTTGTCATGAAATAAAAGCAGAAACTTGAAATCTCTATGGATGAATATATCGTCATCGTCTTGAGTCATGACAGATAAATGACTTTAATACAGAATATCTCAAATCTAATGGCTGCGTTTTGAAAGCTGGAAGCTGTGGCTTGTCACTTTCTTCCCGTCTGATGCATTTCTTGTGGGATTTTCTAACCCTAACCGAAAGCGGGTTTGCCTACTAGAAAATTCTACAACTACGGCAACAAAACCTGACCTTTGGTTAAAAACACCAGTATCAAAAACAAACTGGCAAGTCATGTGCCTTCTAAGGCACGCCCTTATAATAACAAGACTCGTCCTGATATATATATATATATATATATATATATATATATATATATATATTCATTCATGTGTGTGTGCGTAATAATAGAGATTTAGTTTCAGCAGTTGCCAGTGTTGGTGGTGGTGATGGCAAAAAAAAATAATGTTAGTAATTATAGCAGTAATTAGACAATATCCGTGCTGTCATAGATATTTATACTTAGCGTTTGCAAATCTGTTGAGCCCGTGAGCTTAATAGGTTATAAGATTATTGTTAGAAAACATTGACATTTGAAACATAGCCTTTTCATATTTACAGATCAAGGCTGTTCGGACACAACGAGCAGGATCCAGGATAGCGCTACACAGAAAAAAACAATCCTGACGTAAAAGTTGAACTCAAGGTCACATTCAGAGAACATGTAGCGAGGACCCAACTTATGACCAATCATTATCGTGCACCACTGCTGCATCTTTAACGTACTGTCTTCCTGATCATGGCTCGCCACAATTTCTTATCCTTTGTAGTTTTAATTGTCTCCTTGCCATTCCCCCAATCCCTGTTCTGTTATCCATTTACACAAGCACGTTGAGGAAATGGCTCGCTGTTTCCTCTGCACAAGGATCTTTGATGGATCTGTGAGTAGTATGAAAGCAACGTCAGTGGGTTTTGAGAAGTATAGATTTATATATACTAACAAGATACTTTTATTATAAAAATTGTTCTCACGAGTACAGTTCACGCCTTACGAAGAGCCTTATCAATGTAAAATGATCTTAGGTTGTTTGATTTTCTTTTTACAAAAATGTTCCATGAAAATGTCATTTCTGATGTTAGGTCTTTGATTAGGGCCCGGAATGAAATGAGTATAAAACAGAAATCAAAGGGAATAATAATAATAATAGTAATAATAATAATAATAATAATAATAATAATAATAATAATAATAATGTATAGCTGGCCACTCGTATTTGATAATACCTGTCTACTAGGGCGGCTAGCCAATCCCTGTTGGCAGACGCTTGCTCAGGCACATTTGTGTTTCTTCAGCACCCACAGAGCCCACCTGCGGTTTATATTGCAACTATGCTGAGCAGACCTTACAGTTTCTTGGAAAGAGCCTGATATCTAGCGTGATCAAACAATTTGAACAAGGTCAGCACACTCAAGCCCTCGGACACGATGACTTGTGACTTCGTGCTAGCATAGCCATCGACGGCTTCCAAGAGTTCAGGCTAACCAATTTCACGCAAAAGGCTTGGGTTAAACCGTAGTTTGGTTTTCAGGCACTTTTTAAAGGTGCCGCACACTGGAATCGTCCCCTCCAGTCTGATAACATCAGAAAGTCTCCTTCCTTACAAATCGACCACGGCGAGATTCGTACCTGGGTCTCATAACCACTCGGCCACGTGCGCATATAATTATTATTATTATTATTAAAATTAAATTAAATTATTAACTGATAATAATAAAAATAGCACCTGTAATAATTTTATGGGGCTTCACAATGCACATAGACATAACAATCAGAACTAATCGCCCAGAGATCGTTATTAGAGACCGCAAACCAAAGTATTGCTTCCTTATTGATATGGCAATTCCTGCAGACTGCAATGTATCTTTGAAGATCTCTGAAAAAACTATCAAAATACAAGGACCTTCAAATCGATATCTCAAAAATGTGATACATGAGAACATCAACAATTCTAAGTGGAGTTGGAGCCCTCGGATTGATTGGAAAAGATTCCAATAGACCCTGTGAATGGATTCCTGGCAGTCCATGCCTTAAAGAAATACAAAAAAAAAAAAAAATTGTTCTCACGATTGCAGTCCACACCTTACGAAGGACTTTATCTATGTAAAATATGTGTGATCCTTTTTTTTTAAATTGCTCAGTGGAAAATTTCCTGATGCCATTTCTGACCTTATGTCGCTGGTCGGCATCCGGAAAGAAATGAGTACACATCCTAAATCTAAGGAATATTATTATTATTATTATTATTATTATTATTATTAATAATAATAATAATAATAATAATAATAATAATAATTCGTAAGACTTGTGAAGATAATCCTATGAAGTTTTGCGATTTAGGAGTAGAACAGCAAGTAAATAATATATTTTTGTGTTATCGAATATAAAAAATGATTTAAATATCGATTCGCTATTTTGCCAATTTAATCCCAATAAATTTGTTAAAATATTTCGTGTTCTTTTCTGCCCAACGCTAATTATTTTTGTTATACTCTCATTTTCTGGAGAGCAACGGAAAATCGTTGGTAGCTAAATACTGGTTGTAGCAAGTACATGTCAAAATCATTCAAACATTTTTAAATAGTTTAGAGATGTTCCCCATCGTAATGGATCCGTGGGTAGCATCAGAACAGGGTCAGTAGATTTTGAGAAATATAGGTCTTTACGCCCTAACAAAACAGTTTTATTAGGGCTTTAAAAACGGACATTTTAAAAGTATATATAAATATATAGACAAATATACAAAGGAACATGAAAAGATAGGATCATAAAAAAATGACTCACCGTAAAGCGGTGAATCGAAAATATGACAACACAAAATAAATAACAAAAAAAAAAACCCAAAAGAAACGTAGATTGTTTCTAGTTCCACATGCCATGCCCCTCCCGGATGTCTCAGTTATTTTCCTTTAACTCAACTCTCCAAGTTTTTTTGTTCACCACTGCTGTGGCCTGGTATTGAACTCACAACTTTTTTGAGTCTAGTCCAATATCTAAAGGGTTCGGTCCGAAATTCCAATCACCTGATGAACGTACAACGGCCGAAACGTTGTGAATATGGTAATGACGATGAGGATAACCGTCCGAATAATGTAAATAATGCAAGTAATCATAATACCTCATCTCAGAGATATAGACAGATAACAAAAAAGGGATAAGCAAGAAACTCTCCAAGTCCTTTTTCCTCAACTTTCTCAGGAATCACGACCTTCTTTCTTTCTATCTATCTATCTATCTATCTTTCTTTCTTTCTTTCTTTCTTTCTTTTTGATATTAATGTCTGAAAATTTAAATAGAAGATTGTTGACTATTAGCGACATAGCCATGATCTTGGAGTGGGAAGAACGAATTGATTAACTGGTTTACCCAGTGGCTGAGATAGTTATGTATACCTCACAGAAACCAGTTGACGGTGTCCGAGCCTCAGTAAATAATTTCGAATGCTAATTATAAAAACAGGTAAGAGGATAAACTTCTCGTATTTGAAAGATTGGCGCAAGGCAATCTTCTTACCACTACTCCTTTATTTTTGACTTTGTCCTAAATTATAAGTGGGCGCGTGGCTGAGCAATTTGAAAGTTTTCCGATCCTGTGACCCGGTTTTCGAAACTCACCGGGTCAATTTGTCAAGGAGGATAATATCGGGCGATAATCCTCCAGAAGCGTTGGAACGTAACTGGAAACCATACCACGGACGAAATTGTTCGGAAGCTGTTGATAGTTGTTCAAGCATAAATTGACAAGTCGTCGTGACCGAGAGTTTAAGTGCACTGGTCTTTTTCAACGACTGATTATTTGCTCTTTCCCTGCATAACGGCTCAGCGTAGTCGCAGAGTATAAATCACAGGTTGGCCCTGTGAGAATTGAGGCAACTCAAATGTGCTTGAACAGGTGCGTCTGCCGGTACTCTAAATCCCCCAAAGTTGACGGATGGATTAACATTGTGTATTTAATTAAACTTAGTAAGTATCAAGAAAGGTAAATGCTTGCCTTCTCGTGGTCAGCAAATTGGAATAGTAGATCATTAATAGTTAGATCTTCATTGGGCGCTCCATACTTATGGCCTTGTGCACACATTGTATTTTGTATAATAAATTGCAACAAAAGTATTTATTTTTCTGCGCGCCAACGTCGCTCCCAAATGTGATACAAGGTCAAGATGTAAAGTGGGTTTAACGGCAATACTGTGGAAAAATTGCACAATTCTTCCCCCACTCGGCACTTCCACTTTTGGGACGTTTCAAACGCCGAGGAATAAATCCACCCCCCTTCCGAAGGACGCCCACACTCTGGGGTTTGGGCTTAATATTTTGATACTTACCTGGCATGTGTCAGGTAAGGCGATTTACTTGGCCTTTACCCCACCCCACGAAGTCAGGTTGTGACACTAGGTCGGGTCTAATGCGGGGGTGGGGGGGGGGAGAGAACTCGAGCACACACACTCGGGCTAAAGACAAAAATTCAGTTGCGCTGGCCTCGGTGCGTGCACCGATTCCTCTCTCTAGTGCAATGAGAGGGTGCAACCCCGGGCATCTGCTTCTCAGGTCTGAGCACCTCACAGTGTGATTTTCCTCGGTTGCGCTTCTGTCCTCCGACGGAGCCGCAACTGAGTCGCTCTCTGCCCGAATACAAGAGACGCAACTGAGACATGATAAAAACCTACCCGGCATGATAACCAGGTAAATGATGCTTTTACTATTGGCACAACGAGAATTTACGATAGTGGCTAAACAGAGAAAACTAAACTGTAAAATGATCTTCAATCTGTTGTTAACTGGGGCAAGAAAAAACTTCTTAATATTAACGCCTCTCAAACGAAACTGCTCTCTTAAAGAAACCTTCTTGTTTTCTCTTAGCATGGCTGATTCTAACTCCCAAGGCAGTGACTCGCTGCTTCTTCTTGATCTCATGTTTTCTGCTGACATGAAGTGTAAAGATTATATTGAATCCCTTGCTAGGTGTGTTGCTACGAAAGTCGGCTCTCCATGTCGTGCTAGATTATTTTTCTCGCCAGAATCTGTCTTGCATATTTAGCCATTTGTCCGCACACCGAATATTGCTTCTCTTTCTGGTCTGTTTCTTTTGTTATATATCTAGAGATTCTTGACAAAATCCAAAGAAGAATCTGCATCCTTATTGGTCATGACCCGGCAGTTCGGCTTCAGTCTTTTTCCCATCGCTATGACGTAGCCTCCCACTTCCTTTTCCATAAATAATGTTCTGATGAGATTTCTCCGTTGGTATCTCGACTCCACAAATTTAAGCGCAGTACTGAATTGGTAGGTAGGTCTCATAATTTCGCTGTTGCTAGTTCTAACTGTAATTCTATGGTAATAGTTTTTTTTTCTCCAGCATTTCTCGTTTGTGAAACTTTCTTTCCGACTTTTTGCTTTCCTGCCAACTACGATCTTCAAAACTTTAAATACAATGTCAGTCGTCATCATTTGTCGTTGTGAATCCAGCTCTTTTATTGGCCTTTCTGTTTCTTTCATCCTGAGTAACTCCTTGCATCCTAGTGGCTTTTATGACCTTTCTTGGGGTGAAATGATTCTAAAACAAAAACATTTTCAGCAAGACAATCTAATCTGAATCGAAGTTGTTCTTTGTCTACTTGTATTTCCTACTTTGGACACAGTTATATAAGGAGCTGACCCCCATGAAAAGGACATTTGCTTGTTTGGGAAGTGGGGTGGGTTTAGGTAGAAAACTTTGAAAGGTTTTTTCTTTCAGCTTTGTGAATTCTAACCAAACAATTAAGGATACTTTTGGCATCTATTCTTGGTCGGGCCGAAAACTTCAGCGCGCGCTCGTATTTCTACTGCAGTTTTCAAACCGATCTTCCGGTGATCTTGTCTCCAGAACAATGCCATATTATCCGTTATACCGGACCAACCGAGGTTATATAATGATATTTTAATAACTATTTACACTCTTTATATTTCAAGAATTGTGTGGCTATTTACTAAGCGTAGTTTAGTTTTGACCGAAGGCCACAACTAAAAGGTCACACGATGAGGACCGAACATTAGATCATCATTCAGTTCCGGCCAATCTGTTGATCCATTAAGATCTCATTAAAAGAGAGAGATAGCGAGAGAAAGAGGAGATGGGAAGGAGAGGTAGTAAGAGAAGTACGAAGGAGAGAGGATCGAGGGAATGGAAGAGAGTTAAGGAGGGAAAAGTGCAAAGTGTGGGAGTGAGAGATGCGAATTCAGTTAATGTTTTTATTTTGTTGCTTGTTTAAATTTGTAACTTGAAAATATCGAATATAAAGTCGATTTTTATTAAATGTTCCCATATTTCTACATTAAATGATAATTTCGCAATCGCTATACATACATAAAAAGATAGTTTGCCATTGAGAATCATTTCCGATCCACGCTGTTCCTTCGTTGGTGTAGATTGACGGCCCTTGAAGTTTTCAGAGAAATTTAGATGAAAGAAAATTACTAGTCAAAATATAATAATGCTTGACAATGTTTCATCTGAAGATTATAATGTTAATTCATTTCTTATTAAAACGAACGAACAGACATAAAATTTTTATTCTTTTTCCTAATCAATTCTAGTTTGGTGAGTTGCGAGTTAAAAGCAAATTGAAACTCAAATGTCAAAAGCTTTTGACAGTTTTACTAATCGAACCAATTTCAGATTATGAATAACTGTAAAGAAATATAAACAGACAGATGAAGTCATATTGACCAAGTATATCTTAGACTAGCGGAAGGATAGAGTTACGGGCATTAAATCAGGAACGAAACCATTACAATATTGCTAAACACTAATCCCTATTGAGGCTTCAAAGGTTTTATTAACAATTTCAGTGTCAACGGGTAGAAATTAGCACAAAGTATGTGAATATGTGATACTATGTTTGGGACGCACCCACATAGAAGGAACGGGTGTGATTTTTATATCGATCAAAAGTCTTTCTGTTTGATAGACCAGCAGATGGAGTCTTTGATGCCGGGTTTTCTTGACCGAGGGAGAACAAAAGGACAAATAAGTAAAAGAAAGCATTTGGGGTCAAGTGACAACAAAACCGGACAGTGATGATTTCCAGTTGCTGGTCAATATTGATCTCTCCTTGAATCCTGTTCTTTTATTGTCCTCTCTCCTCAATAATGTATCTCTCAGATTTTTTTCACTCTCGGTAATCTCTTGCATCATAGTGGCCTTATCGTCTTGCTTGGAGTGAAATGATTAACAAAAAAGAAAAGAAAAGAAAAGAAAAGAAAATACAATCAATAAGCAGGGAAGGAATTGTCCCGAAATGAGAATCTACTATTTTACATGTAACTGAATATTTAAGACATTTTTTAACGCGATGTTACAATGAGAGAAGATAAACTAGAAATTTACTGCCGGTTCAACGCATACAAAACTGAGATTGGCGCTACAGACTCCACGACAGTACCTCCGGTGAACACTCCTATAGAAGATTTATATTTCTTGAAATAGAACCATTAATTCATAAACAATGAAAATGAAGATCCTAACAAACGCGGTCAACCTCTGATTAGTGAACTGAGTATTTTAGCTTTCGATTTCATTAAATTGTAGAATTCTGTCTTGAGAAATGAGTCTTTATTTTATAAATCTGTAATTTCGAAATTAGGCCATATTACTTACTCATTAAAAGGACATCGTATCGAAATAAATCGCTGTTGTCGAGACGTGGTTTTGTAGACAAAATCAATTGGTTACGTACAGGATGTACAAAGTTCCATGTAAAATTGAAATCATTGATACTCTTTGAAGCAATCCGATGCACAATGGTGTTATGCATTCTTTACATCAAATTGTCATCATTTTCCACCTTTTTATTGTCTTTGAGAAATTTGCATGCAGACACACCATTTATTTTAGCCTGTTCTTCCAGCTTTATTTGTAGGAAATGAATGAACCCTGGAGTTGTCAATTAGTCATTTAAACTGGAGTCATGAATGACCGTAGCGTTGAAAAAATATTAGATAATCAATTTATGAGATTCGGTGAGATCACCGCGTAAACATTAACTGAAGAGACCCCCTGCCGTTTAATGATGATACACGCCATTTAAGGTTAAGAATTCGAATTTTTGAAAATTCGGTAACAAAATTCGGTAATGGAAGATTCGGTAACAGAAAAATCGGTAATTTTGACAAGGTAGGAAAATTCGGTAACTATGAAATAAAAGTCGATTAAAAATTGATTTTAGGACTGTTCTGGGGTGGGGATTTCGGGGCTACACGTCCTCCCGTATACTTTTAAATAAGTGAAAATCGTGGCGTCAAGATAAAACAACAATATCAGGGCCGTACTTTTTAGAAAAGGGACTTAGGGGGCTACGCCTCCTCCCCCAATATTTTTTAAAAGTATTAACTATGGGGGTCTAGATAAAGCCCCATTATGATAATACCAGGGTCGTACTTTCTAGAGGGGGCTATCCCCTATATACGTTTAAATAAGTATTAACTAAGAAAATCATGGGTTCCAGTCCAGATAAAACCCCAACTGCAACAATATCAGGGCCGTACTTTCTGGATAGAGGGTAAAGGGCTAAGCCACCCTTCAATATTTTTAAAGAAGCAGAAACTATATAGCCTCATTCCTATTTCAAAAATATAGGGGAGGTGGCTTAGCCCACAAATCTTCACTACAGAATGGCCCTATAATCAATTTTCAATCGATTTTATTTCATAATCACCGAATTTTCCTAGCTTGTCAATATTACCAAATCTTCCGTTAACGAATTTTCCATTACCGAAATTTTGGGGCAGCAAGAATTCATAATGTGAGAAGAGAATTTTTTTTTTGCTGTTGTTTTAATGAAACTTTTCCTTTTTGTATCCTGAGTGGCGGTCGCAGGTAATCATAGCAGTTTTAATGCTACTTCTCAAAATTAATCGGCTGCACACTTTCTTTCCTACTTTCTATATATATTTCTGATAGTGTAGGCCTGCAAATGTCCACAGTCGACGTTAAATCGATCTCCTACATACACCGAATCCAGGTTGTGTAATGTAGCATCCTGATTTATGATAAATTAATTAGGATTAATTAAAGTATCAGGTTTGAAGATGAAGAGGGACAAGATGGAGTCACTCGTTCGATGTGGAAAATATTTGGATGCAACCCAATTGGCTTTGCCAAAACATTACTAGTTATGGCGATGGCCTTGCAAAATGCTAATCCTATTTGTGTTCGTACATCTGGGGTTTGTATCTGGATTTATGCCTGCATCTGCCATTGTGCAGAGAAAATCTGTCAAAGATTTGATTCAAGTTTAAAACCTGAGACAAGCAGAAGACATACTTATCTGCCACATGCCGGGTAAATTTGAAAAATATTAAACCCAATCCCCAGTGTTCTTCAGGCAGTACCTCTCCTTCGAGAGGAGACTGGGTTTATTGCCAGGCGCCTGATGCGCCCCCAAAACGGGAAGTGCCGAGAGGCCTTGCTTGGGTAATTTTTTCACAGTATTGCTGATAAACCCACCTTAAACCTAGACCTTGTGACACATTCGATAGTGACGTGGGTGCGCTGAAGAATCCCCCCCACCCCAATCGGAAAGACATCTGATGAAGACATTCAAAACATTCACGGGTCATTCATTTTTTTTTTCAATGTATTCAAGTATGTTCAGTTAAATGTTCTTTAAAACTATGGCTAATTTTTATCAAGCGAGACAAAATGTCTATAACGATGTCCGCCGAGGAGGAGAAGGAGGAGAAGGATGAGAAAAGAATACCTGAGATTTGTTTCCACGATCGTTCCAGTCGCAACGAAGACATATTCGAATCGTGTCTCTGGCGTTGATATTTGGTGTCTGGCCTGATTTTAAAACTAATCCATGTCAGAATATTATCGACGTGGAATGTTTTTCTATGGAAACCAGACAGGTCTTAAAAAATGATTATTTGTTTGTAATCATGAAAATGAACAAACAAATATAAAAACGAAAACACACGCGCATACGTAAGCGAGTCCAAAGTAAGGCTATAAAAATAATTATTGGTAAAATACAAATATTTAAAAAATCAAATTGAACGAAGTGTCTTCTATAAAAGAGGTACTGGATCTTTCTGCTAATTCACTCTAATGTTTACCCCAAAATAAAAAGAATTTTATTTATTAAAATCCACACTAAATTCTCCAAGAGCGAGGCCCTTCCGTTGGACTCCGATTATGGTTGATCTTTGCGATCGCCCCAAATGTGGGCTATTCTAAGTATGTGTGTGTGTGTGTGGGGGGGGGTCTTCATTCGCGCTCGACTCGATAAACAAGCCAAAAACAGATTTTAAATTTTTTTTAAAAATTGTAAACAATTACTTGTAAGTACTCAAATATCATCCGTACTTACGAAATGTGAATCACTGCCTAATTTTCTGTTATTTTTTTTATCCTGAGGGATAGAGTTGTGAAAAAATAAATTTTGTCTTAAAAAAGAGTGCCAAAAGTTTAATAAAAAACAAATTTTGATTTAAAATTTATAATATCTTGGGGTGAATTAATATTTGCCATAAGTATTAGGTTGGTGCAAAAATAATTTCGTTTTCTAACATATGTTACTATTTGAGAAAACGAAATTATTTTTGCACCAACCTAATAATTTTACATTATCTGTGGTGAATTAACAGAAAAGATCCTAGGTACTTCCGACCCCCCCCCCCAACACACACAGGGTTTAAAATGCATTTAAAAAAAATGAGAAATCTTTATCGAAGCTTTAGTTTTAATTTCAAGCTAATAGATTAAATTTAACATTTCTAATAAATAAAATATTTTTCTGTATTTCAAACCGAATTTAAATTGATTGAAATCATATCTGATTATCAGTAAAATCGATAAGATCGTCTATATTGACAAACCTGTCAACACAACATAATTCTATTTATGAAAAAATATTTCGAAAAATAAAATATACTTTCTGAAACGTTATTTGAGGAAAATTAGCTAAATGTTCAATTAATCTGAATTGAAACAAATATTGCTTTTAGTTTAAAGTATCGCAGAAAATTATATTTAACACGACGAAGAGGACTTTTATGAGGTGTTGACACATTTATTGACAACCTGATGTTTGGGAAATTTATGTAAGGAGTAGATAATGGAAATAAAATTACATGCGTAAACGATTTTTTTTATATATAATTTCCTTAAACTAACCAGTAATCTTAAAAAAATATGAAATATTTTAAGCATTCTAATACTCTATTGAATTTGATGTAGTTTGGCTTCATAGTCTGAATTACGAAGATGCTTGTAGAAGAAATATTGAAAAATTGTCAAATTTACTATAGTTACTGCTATAGTTTCTTGAAATTTCATAAAATCAAATGAGTGGGGAGGGGATAAAAGATGTAAAAATAAATATTTTTTCAAAGATTTCCTAAAAATGAAACATTTAAAAAATAATTTATTTAATTTCTGAATAAGTCCTGAAAGTTTCATTAAAATCTGGCAATTGTGTAATTTTTACAAGAATTTCTAAATCAATGTGTTTTTTTCACCGCAAAGAGATGCTTAAGTTTCCTAGACTAATTTATGGTTTTGCGTTGATGTCAGAAAAAAACAAGATTTTTAACTAAAATTTTTAAAAAGGATAAAAATAAATTTTGTATCAAAACCTCCTTTGATCTTTCATCTTAATAATAAAAAAAGGTTTTGATGATAACGTGTTTTGTAGGGTTTTTTTTTTCATGTCTCCTCATTTTTAGTGAAGTTTTTGACGTACCTATTTTAATATATATATTAATCATTATGCTTCCTGTGACAAAAATTATGTTATTTTAAAGAAAAACAAAATCAAAGCCTAGAGCAATTATGCTGCATGAAAATACTAAATTTGACAAAATGCTAATTTTTCTGATCCTCCTATTTTTTTTTAAGTTCATTTTTGACAAGTTTTCAGCTTCCTCACATATACGCGGAAGTATTAAAACTCAATAAATTGTTGGATTTTAATTTTTTTTTAAAATTAAACTTACTGGAACCGTTGTTTTGTTCTTCCCTCACTCGTCTTTTGAAAAAATTATATCGATGCAATCAGTCATGAATAAAATAAAATTATTTTGATTCCGGATTTAAAATTTTTGTTTAACGTTTTATACAAAATACTGTAATGATATAGACTAAAAAGTGAATTGTGATGCATTTATTAAATACAAACCTTATGATCTCCCTTTCCGCATTCACTTATTAACCAATTAGAATCGTAATAAAGATTTGCTTCGGGTCAGTTGTCTTCGCGTTCGCTATGGCGCCCAAAAGATTCAAATGTTAATTGTGTTCGATTTCTTTAGAAGTGTACAACAACGTCATGATAACACGAATTCTTTATCAAAATATCAAATTCTTTTTTTTGAAAAGAAAATAACTTTTTTTACAAATATATTTCTGTCGAAAGAAAAAAAAAAAAAGTATTTTGGCTGACTGCTGAATTTTTAAAAAGCTTAAAAAATGAATCCATTTTTTTTTGTCCGAAAATTCATTACAAACTGATGCGCAAGAATCTTGTACAATATCAGAACACATTGCCTGCTGCTGATTCTCCTTTTAGTTTTATGTAATGAGGCTGTAATGATAAAATTACAATATTATTATTAAGGAGGGTCGCTTTATTTGGCGTTTTTCTTATTGGTAGTGGCAACCATACTTCAAAACAACAATTGGTCTTTCGGCCATCAAGTAAGCCCCAAAGCGAAGAAGTATCTAGTAAAAAAATCTCCAAATTGTTTTCCCTACTCTTGTGTTTATTTCATTAGCAGAGAATAACTTATTTATTGTCTTATTAGTTAAAACGGTTTTACTTACCGGATTGAGCTACCAATAGAAAATTGAGTTACATTTCAAAAGTTAGTTTAGCTTATTTTAAAAGTATCCACAAAAGTTGCAAGTAACGAAAGTTAAAATTGCGTACAGCTGCGCTTTCAAATGTCGCCCAATTTTGTAACTTTGATTCGCACAAAATTTCTTTTACTTTCCACAACAGGACAGACTTAATGCACTTTTTTGCAACATATTCATTGATTTTTATTATTATTAAATATTTTATTAAATAAAGGATATACAATAATGTTTATTTTTCAAATTGCTTAAATTTCATGAATTTAAGAAAAAACAGCCTTAACATACAAATAACCAATTTTTAAATTTACAAAATCCTAAGGGAAAAATTAAATTAAAAGTTATCGCGGTTAGTATATTTTAAAATGTTCACCGATGTCTTAGATCAGATTTGTAGAACTGAATATCGATCTAAAACGGCCTCCAATCGACGACGCCTCAACAGTCACTATGTAACAAATGAATGTTAAAAGTAGATAATAGAAGTCTTAAAAGACTTCTATTATCTAAACCGAAAAATGTTTAGTGTCATTTTCAATCGAATTTCTTTTCTGCTTTAGATTTCGTTAATTTTAGATTCTAATTCCTAAAAAAAAAAAAAAAAAATCTTGTTTATTTTATCGTTCTTTACTATTAACTTTATTCAAGTTCGGACTGTTTGACCGAGTATATCTATATCTGGAATCCAAGTCCCCATTTCTGGGCTGAGGTTATTCGCCGATTAAACAGTTTCCGCCCACATGCAAATGAGCGTTGATTACTAGACGAGTTTCACAAGAGCATTACTGATAGAGTGAGTTCGAACTTCACTATTAGTCTCATCTTTGTGGCCCAAAAGCGGACTAATCCAAATAAAGTAGAACAGTAAATAGAAAAAAAATATGTTGTCCAGTCAATGATGGAAAGAAAGAAAGAAAGAAAGAAAGAAAGAAAGAAAGAAAGAAAGAAAATGTATAAAGTGGATCTAAATCATTTTTCTTGAATTTTAATTCCAAAAACATTGGCTTTTAAACGTTGGGCGTTCTTCTTGTTGATCGCTGGAAACAATTTCTTTGTGTCCTACAAGAGAAGAAATTTCATTTCTTTGAGGAAAGTCATCATTTACCGAGTTTAATTTACGTCTGAATTTCTGGAATAAAGAATCATCATTATTTACATTATTTGCACTCAAATCAATATCCTCATCACAATAAAATTTGTTTTATTCCCAAAGTGGGTAAAACTTAACACACCTTTTCCTTATAACATAATCATTACTTTTAAAAATATTATTAAAGGTAAGTAATGTTTCGGTAGGTTTTCCAACCTTCTTCAGGGGTCTGTCAATTTGGGTGACCTTCAGGTAATTTTTATTTAATTTGCAACGTAAATTGTTCTCGTTCAGCTGTTTTGTGTCTTGGGATATTTCGTCTTCTTCTCTTCTTAGGACCATTCAGTTATTGCTAGTCCCTGTATCTAATGAATCTGAGTCCAGGGATTGAATGAGGCTATACAACCTGGCCCAGGGATTGAATGAGGCTATACAACCTGGCCCAGGGATTGAATGAGGCTATACAACCTGGCCCAGGGATTGAATGAGTCTATACAACCTGGCCCAGGGATTGAATGAGCCTATAAAGCCTGTTCTAGTTCCACATGTCATGCCTCTTCGGATATCTCTTCCGGATGGGAGTTCAATACCAGGCCGCAGCAGTGGTGAACTTGGAGAGTTGAGTTAAAGGGACAAAACTTTAACACCCAGAAGATGCATGGCACGTAGAACTAGAATAATCCCGGTGCACAAAATAAAGGGTTCGGTTCGAAATTCCACTCACCCAAAGAAGGCTGGAGCGTACAACGGCCGAATGGCAATTAGGATAACGGTCAGAATAATGTAAAGAATGCAAGTAATCATAATACCTCACCTCAGAGCTATAGAGGCCAGAACATTTTGAATATGGCAATGAAGATGAGGATAATAGTCCGAATAATGTAAATAATGCAAGTAATTTTTGACATATCTTTCAGATTTATTTTTTTCTCTCCAAAGAATTATTTTAATGAGCCCTTGCTCTCTCTTAAGGTTTTCTCGGTGGTGAGTCAGGCTACTGTTTACTGTTATGTGATCTGTCGCTTTATACTAATAACCTACATAATTTTATTTTATTTTTTTAACAGTCACACATTTTATCCTTCATTAGGACACTTAATCCCGCTTAGGGATTTTGTCGCTGAGATGTTCTTTAATCTTTTCCGCCCACTGACGTCGTCGACCTGCAGCGATTCATTGTATCTCCTTTTATTTTTTTCCCTTATTACTCACTTCTTCTAAATGTCGCACACCTTAAGCGTATGGGCGATCGTGGCTCTCCACAACTTCCTATCTCTTGTAGTCCTTAGTAGTTTTTCTGATTTTGCTGAGGCTTTCATCCCCGTTCCTACATTTATTCACTCAAGCTCGTCAGGTAGCGGTTGCTCGCTGCCTTCCCTTAAATCTCTTGCCCTCTTTCCTCATTATGTGTTCAAGGAATTTCAGCTTCATCTTCCTGGTTCTAAGCATATGATGCCATTTTCTTTAAGACTTCTTTGTTGCTTACTAGCGCCGTCCATGGAATCCTCAGTAGGCTTCTGTAGAACCCCATTTCTATTACCTCTAGTTTTCTCTCCTGATCCATCGGGAAATTAAACAACAGTCCATATAAGAGGATGCATATCACATAACAATTTAGCAACTCTTTTCTTTGTTTTTTGAAACTTTTTCGGTTTATTCACGCTAATGACGAATGTCCATTAATTTCTGTTCATACGATAATATGCATATAAGCACAAAGACAGTGACAAAGACAGTGATTTTGGACATCGGTAAGGTAAACTTGTAACTCTGTGGCTTGGATCTGAACAACGATTGCTGTTGATAGAGACACAAAACCAATGTTTTTATCAGAATAATAAAAAAAGAAATTTTAAAAAAATATCATTGATTTCATCATATTGGCAGATAGAAATTAGGAAAAAGAGAGAGAGACCTGATGAATTGTGCTATTTCAATTGTGTAACAATTTCTACTTTCAATAAGGAAATAGTTTTATTAGGTTGGTGCAAAAATAATGCCGTTTTCTCACATAGTAACATATGTGAGAAAACGACATTATTTTTGCACCAACCTAATAATTTCATTTAATGAATGAAGTGGACCATAAGCGGGTGTGAAGCTAAAATTTCAAGCTTCGATCCAGTTAATAAAATTACACGACGCATTTATTTGAAACATTTTAGAAAACACGTCCTGTTTATTCGCTTGCTGAAATGGGATGACCAAGTCTCTTATGTAACGAATTTGATATGCACTGGGTGCTCAATTATGTGGCCTTCTACCAGACTGAGCAAACTTGGGGAATATATAATAATGATCAACGTCACTTTTTTTAATGTTTTACTTTATGTCCGTAATCCATGTCAGGCTAAAATAAAAAAATGGGGTGCTGAACACTTCTCAGCTTGATCCACTCCCCTCTCAGAAATGACCAAATAGGAAGGAACGTTTTAGGAGCTTGAGAAGCGACGTTGCCAAATGTGTTGAATTGTAGTAGGGTACATAAGGTACATGGAGTTAGGCTATTCCTTAGTTCATCTGACCGAGAACTTTTCAACACTTCCTTATATATACATATATATATATATATATATATATATATATATATATATATATATATATGAGTCCTGCTGCTGGAATAGGAAACAAAATTACTTGCAATGCTAAAATAGGTAAAGTGCACATTTACTATACTGATGCTAGAAAAAGACCTGGAAATCGACACCTGGATGCTGCACAGATTCTACATACAGGTAGAAGGCCGAAGAGATCATTCAGCCTAGTCAAAACATACAAACATGGAAAAGGATCCTTACGGGGTGCCCCATTTTTTCGGGCTTGTGTCACATCTAAGCTACGCTTGGAATATCACCATACTGACACAGAAAAGTGCCAACCCATATATAAATAAATCTGTTATTTTTGACAGCTACTATATTACTATATACAAGGCGTCCTTAAAGTCTGCGCACCCTAGGCAAAAATGCCTATTTTAAAGAAATTAGATTTTCAACAACATTCTCTTGAATTGGAATATTAACAAATAAGATCTTCAATATGATTTCCATCATTTGTGAGGCAAAGGTTTTGCAAGATTTATGTGAACTCGATTCAGTAACTCCACATTGCCGTCAATTTTAACACATTCACTCTTTATGCATTTAATCAAGTGTGTTGCATCTATGATTTTCATTGAGGTACACCTTCTCCTTTTACATACCCTCAGAAAAAAATGTTTAATCTGTGGAGGTAAAAAAATATAGTTAATGAGATTTCCTATGTGGCCAGACTCTAGGGACGCCTTCTATATGTACGTAGGCTTGCGTAATCACCAAATGGTACAACTGTAAACAGAAATAGATTACTAATCTTCTCAAATATGAAAAGGAAATTCACAAGTCAGTATTTTTGAATTGAACAAAAAGAAAAAATTCAAGAATTCCCTTCTGTCTACGATTAACACTAATTGGGCTATAACAGAATCTTGAAAAAAATCAGCTCATTCTTTTATGATCATTTGTCACGTGATCAGTGAGCTTGAGAAGCGGCCATTTGGATTAAATTGGGAAAGTAGAATTTTTCTGAAAGTTGGCAAATCTAAAATCAATAAAAAGAATGATTTAGGAAAATTCATAAATTTTTTTTCAAATCCTGATATTTACCTCAGTCGTTTTTAATGATAACATTATTTTAATTATATATTTCATTTATGAATGATAATTAATAAATACGTCATCAAGATGCCTTGCTCGGATTGGTTTGATGCGACACACTCTGTCCCTTAAACAATAGACAGATATTTAAAAAAAATCTTTATCGATTGTTAAGCAACTTGATATTGCTGTCGTTCGAACTGCCGTTGTTTGTTTTTGTTGAAACAATTTTAATGATTATCAAATTTTGGTTTTGAATAAAATTAATCTTGGTTATTAAATCTACTTTGATCATTGCTTCTTTCGTGCGTTTCCTTATTCGACAGAAGCGAAACACCATCAGATTGTTCAGAGGGATTGACGTGTGTTCCCATGGTTTTTACAAATATGGACAAACTGATCGAAAAAATTGCAGTAAAGAATTTGTTCAAGGTTTCGATTTCAATCCCGAAAAACTTTTGTGAAAACATGAATTATTGAAAATCTGAGGGGATTATTCCGCTGATCAAAACATTCGATCAGCAACGACCCTTTGAAAACCTGCGACGAAGGTAATAGTTTTGTTTATCACCAAAATAAAAAGGTTTACTGTCTCCTCTATAAAAGAACAAGAGAAAAGGAATGAAAGGGCATTTAAAATGTTTTAATTTAAAAGAAAAAAAGAAATAATTTATACCAGCTAACCTTTTGTAAAAATAATTGGAAATATACAAATAGACTTGAAACTCAATCTTTCAAATATCTTAGTCAAAATGCCATATTTTAAAATTCAGACTAAATTTCACATGTACCAGGCACGGTATTCATTATTTAAACATAAGTTGAAACATACCGATTCCAAGAAACAGTTTCAAAGTTTGCATAGGCTTTTTAATATTCTTTTCTTTAATTGTTTACAGTTTAATTAAATATGGCGAATCAAACAAAATGTGATTAAATTGTCGCATTGAAAAAATGATGAAAGGCGTGAAGATAGCCAAGCATACCAGCCGCCAAGCAATAGAAAGAAAGTCGGAATTTCAAGAAGCGGCATTCTGAATCCCCTCAAAGTTTCAAGACATTGGAAGTATTTCAGATCGACGAAGATGCGGTCGACCTTGAAATATGCAGCGTAGGATAATACGAAAAGCGATCAGTATAGCAAAATCTAAAGAAAACTGCAAGACAAGTGATTGATGAGTGTGACTTTTCTAATTTGATGTCGGCTCGGATTGAGGAATCGGAGAGCCTAGTTCGAATTCCAGTCGAACCCATTACATTTACTTACCCTTGGGAATACCCTCTTCTATTTAGCTATGAGTAAATAGTAGGACAGACCGGGTTCTAAAGCGTTGGATGGCACCGCAGAAAGAAATGGCAACCTACTGCGGGAAAAATCTGCCTCGTCAGTCATGTATCGAAAGATACATGATCCCCTACGCGTGTATGGCACATGACTAAGATATATCCTTAAAGAATGTGGACTGAAGGGTATATTAGATAAAAAAAACAATAAACAAAAACATCTGAAGGCGAAAGATTAATTTGATAAAAATTATATGAAATATACGATGCAGATTGTTATATATATAGGAGTAAAGTATCGCTTCCGACCCTTGAGTTTGAACCTAGTTCACCAGTGAACAAACACAGGTGATCCCATTGAATTAAGTAGACCACGTGACCATAGAGGAAACGCGTAAGTGGGAATTAGCTTTGCGTCTAATTCATATCTGTATTTCTAGTCTATCCTCTATGACTGTACGGACCTCTATTCACTATACTATTTCTCTATTCAGATCACCCTATTCGGATCACTATTCTAATTCGGATTACTGTTCGAGCGAGTACTAATCAAGCAAGTGCTATTAGCACGAGTGATATTCAAAGGCATTTGACACTAGCATTGTTCAATGGCATTACTATAGTTGTATCTACGATTACAAAGCCTCTACTACAACGAGCATTATGAAAGTGACAACGAGAATTTGTTGACATCACAAAAGTGTCAAACGCGTGTTCGTTGACATCACAAAACAGATGCTTGCAATAAAATCACATTTAATGATGAAAGTAGGGTAGAAGTGGATACTAACAGACAACATTTACGTTATACTACAAAAAACAGTGAATGTTTGGTGGAGTAACAAAATTTGATTCTCTGGGGAAGCATTAAAAAGCAACGATTCAAGAAAACAGGCTAAAATTGATGTTTGCTTGAATAGTTCTAAATGCATTCATTTGCTAACGAATCATTTGATACCAGACTTAGATAAAGGAAATACATTTTTATCAGGATGACGGAACCCCCTGTCACTGATTGCACGCAACACAAGTGTCTGGTTGATGAAGGTGACACCATATTGGAAGATTAGCTAGCTTAGAGCTCTAACAAATGTCATCATAGAAATTGGAAGAGAACTACCGAGAAAAGTTCGACAAAAGAATTCACTCAATTTTGATGATTTGTGTAAGCTCAGCTGCATATACGGTATATCCTTCCCGTAAAGATGGCGAATGAGTTGAAAGCACATTGAAGCAATTATTAAAAATAAAGCAAGTCAAACGAAATATTAACAATGTACAGTAAATGATTGAAATGAGCATTATGTGATAAATTTTCATGAGGTATATTTTCTGTTTGAAAACTCTGCCTTTGGCTATGTTTATATGATGTGACCAAAAACTTTTGTATAACGATTTTTGAAAGTTATCTCACATTTCCTCGTCTCATTCAGAAAACCTGCAACAAAATATGATATGGGAATAACCTTAACAGGAATAATATTTCATTTGTAGAAAAACGAAAACACTATAAGAAGACTTTCGCCTGATACTGTTTAAGATAAACAAGACAGCCTCGTTTTTACAAAGCCTCGTTTTAGTCAAGCTTGCTCGTTAAGTCTTCATATAAGAAGACTTGTTATTATTGATATTGACTAAACTCTTAGGTTAACAAGGCTAAATAGGGAGAAATGTACCTAGGAAAATTTTGTTACTGCTTTCCTAGATAATCACCATTCGAAATCCTGGCTTTTACCCGACTCAAATACAGACGATGCAATTAATTCAGTCTCCAAATAGGTCACTTCTCATTATTGCAAAATCTCTAAAACGAGACAGGAATTTCTAATTTGAAAACAATGGTCTTTTGTGTAACACTTTGTCTGCTGCTAGCGGTGACATTTATTGCTTTTACTTTCATACAAAGTATATTAACCAAAAACTTCTCAACGACACTGGGAAGGAGACCACATCGGCCATTTCTAGCACTACGTGATGGAATAACAATGACCCAGTAACTGCAGTAACAGGAAGACATCTGTTTGCTTCAGATTTTGTAGGCGTTTTTATGCCACCGCGGTTCAAATGCATTAGCCTCATTTTCATTGCTATGTGATTTGAATGTTATAAATGTTACACAATGGCGGAAGGAGGTTTTCTAATTATTATTAATGGTCTTCAGAACAAAATATTAATTAGATGGAAAATTCCTGTAAATGCTATTGAAACCCCGCGGACGGCGTCAGGGATGGGAAGTATTAATATTTTCGGTTCTTTGAAAAACTTTGTAAGCAAAAGAAGGAAGCTATTAATGAAATTAACCATTTTTATTCCCCAAAGATCCAAGTAAGAATTTATTTGGGTAGAATAGTCATTTCTGGATTGTCGGCATTTTTAAAAAATAAATGATGCAAGGCATACTTGGATTATTTGGGCGAATAAATCATGGTTTTTATATATTAGTATAGTATAGCTGGCCACTCGTATTAGAGGATACCTGTCTACTAGGGCGGCTAGTCAATCCCTATTGCAGACGCTTGCTCAGGCGCATTTGTGTTTATTCAACAGAGCCCGGCTGTAGTTTATACTACAATTATGCTGAGCAGACCTTAGTTACAGTTTCTGGAAAAGAGCGTGTTATCTAGTGATCAACAATTTAAACAAGGCCACCACGCTCAAGTCCTCAGCCACGATGACTTGTGACTTCCTGCTAGTTCGAAGGCCCCCAAGGGTTCCGTTCACCCAGTTTCACTCACAAGGCTTGGGTCAACCCGTGGTATGGTTTTCAGGCACTTTCCAATGGTGTCGCACACTGGGATCGACCCCGATAACATCAAGAAGTCTCCTTCCTGACAAATCGACCATGGTGAGATTCGAACCCGGATCTCATGATCAGAATGCGAACGTTCGAACCAATCGGTCACGTGCCCATTATTTATATATTATATATCCGAAAATGAAATCGGGATGAAGATGTTGCTTATTAAATACGAAACTCAATTCCTGTAGAGTCGAAAAAGAAATTTCCTTGTGATTCTCGACTTGATCTGTTAAATAAAAAAAGAGTTTATGATATTTCGTCAATATCATTGTTTCAAATAAATGTGAAAACCTTTGTGATTCCATCTCTTAACAATGGCGGGAGGTTTACATATTCTAAAGTATTATGTGTAAGATTTGTACGTTTATAAATATTAACATTACATTTTCTCAAAAAAAAAAAAAAAAAAAAAAAAAAAGCAGGAAGTATCCTAGCAATGTAGAAGAAACCATTGTATAATTTTTTTCTGCGTTTTCTTTTTACTGGGAAAAACAACTTAAAAACTTTTTGAAAAGTTTATTTAAATAGATTTTCTGCCTGAAGTTTTTTTTTCTTTTTGATGTCGTTTTCTTAAAAGTTAAAATTAAAAGAAATTCTTCTCAGCTTTGTACTTTTAAGGCCGCAACATCTTGACTAACATAAATAGGATGGCAGCATGTCTCCACAAAAATAAATCTCCTCGGAATTTTCAATTATTATTATTATCATTATTATTATTATTATCTGAATATTCACGCCAAGAGTATTGGGGAGAAATCAAGTAATAACATGTCTCTAGTATTTCTAACAATTGCCTCGGGTTTTCTCGCTCGTCGATTAACGAACTGTTATAGTTTGGATCTTTGCATTCTTCTTTGGATATTTAATTCTTTAAATTTACTTCAAGTGATGATGGTATTATTATTATTATTATTATTATTATTATTGTTATTATTATTATTATTATTTCCTTTGATTTCTGGTGTGCACTCATTTCTTTCCAGGCCCCGACCAGAGACCTAAGGTCAGAAACCACACACACACACACATTTTACATAGATAAAGCCCTTCGTAAGATGTGGGCTGTACTTGTGAGAATATTTTTTTTGTATTTCTTTAAGGCATAGGCTTCCAGGAATCCCTTCAATGAGTCTAGTGGAATCTTTTCTAATCAGTCCGAGGGCTCCAACTACAACTAGAATTGTTGATGTTCTCATGTGCCACATTTTTGATATTTCAATTTCAATGTCCTTGTACTTTGATATTTTTTTTTGAAGATCTTCAAATATACATTGCAGTCTGCAGGGACTGTCATATCAATAAGGAGGCATTTTTGTTTGTTTGTGGTCTCTGATAACGGTGTCTGGGCGATTAGTTTTGATTGTTCTGTCTGTGTGTATTGTGTAGTCACATAAAAATGTTACAGGAGCTATCTCGTTATTATTATTATTATTTGAAGGAGTGGCGTGCGAGAAATTCGCTGGGGTACGACTATAGGAAACCCAATATACCCATTATGACACCCAGGATACACAAGGCAAATACATCACCGCCAAATGTAGTCGATATGCTGACAGGTTTCGATAAAATCAGCGCATAAGCTTGCAGATGGAGCCCGGTTAGAACGATGTTCAGCTTTGGTACACTTGATAGTGTTCCCAATTTTCTAGAATGTGACTCCCAAGTTGCCTTGTATGTCCCATCATTCAGAATAATTAAAGAAACAACTTTTTAACGCCCGCCCACGATGCTCTTCAACGACTTGTACTTATAAGCAAAGATGCACAGCGTGTCAGCCTCTGGTTACAGTCAGGCAAGTGACAAGCACAACGGTAGCACCGATCGGGATATTTACTGTAGCCTTAATGCACCGAAACAAAACCTGTACAGATTAACACTTCGAATCAACTAAGATCGGAAGGCAGGAGAGCCATGACTGGTGTAGCATCAAGGAATAATCTTTACTAGAAAAACCCGTGAAAATTTCATAGTTTTCTTATTTGAATTTTCTGAGGAATCTTAATTCTTCAGTTAAAGATTGAATAAGCTCATGGCGAGTTTTACAAGAATAAAATATTTGTAAACATTCTCCTGTCGCATCATTAAATATTAGAGCTTAAAAACTTAAAATATTGTTATAACAATCTTTAAATATGAATGTAGATCTTTATTTTAAGAAGTGGGTACAAATGAAAAGATTTGAAATTGACAACTTTTTCCATTTCTATGAAACAGCCGTTAAACACTTTCTTTCTTTCTTTCTTATGTCTTGTTTTTGAACGCATTCAGAATTCCATTATTTATGAGGTATTGGCAGGAGAGGTTAAACACTTCTATCTTCTTTACTGTTTAGCCAAATCCCCGTCTTACGAACATTTCTCTTAATAATAATAACCTTAAATTATATTAATAATTCAACAGACGATGTTATTTTATTTATGGTAACGGTTTTTTTTTTGGCAGTTGCCTTACTCGGAGTCCGTCGTTCGATAGTGTACGTCTGAAAAATGTCACTTTTATCGCGGTCGCCATCACATTAATTTGATTCTCTCTCTCTTCACTTCCATCTTCCTTTCTTTCTTTCATTTTGCTCACTGAAACCACGTAATGTCTTTTCCTCTCTTTCCACGCAATCAAAATGTGGAAAAGTCTATTATTTATCAGGTATTAGGGGTGCATACTAGTCACGAGAATTAATGAAGTGGGGACAAACACAGTTATAATATAATAATAATGATAATAATAATTTCAAGCTCTAATACAGTTCTTTGCTTATTTAGTCGTACCAATGTTGATAAATCTCTCTGACATGTCCTTGTTTGTTTTTAAGCCATTCCTAGTACTCCTGTAAGTATCGGATGATAGTTTATCAATGTGTTTTTCTATTTTAATCGATTTAAAAAAATTTTCCCTTCCCTGACGTTGTTTCTGTTTAATCTTTGAAAATCTGCGATTTAAGATTAGTGACTGGAGATTCAAAAAAGGACAACAATTTAAATATCTGGAAAGTGTTTTGACAAAGGACAGAAAGTGCGAGATTGAGGTCCGTAGACGCATTGGATTAGCGAAAGGTACCTTCCAAAAGCTAAGTTAAGTATTAAGAAACAGGAAAATTTCATTAGAAACAAAGAAAAGATTACTGAACTGTTATGTAATGTCACTTCTTTTATATGGTAGTGAATCCTGGACAATCTCACAGATGAAGAAGTGACTTGAAGATATATGGAGGGGATTGGTCAGGTAATCAAGTACACAGCGACCTTGCGACCACACTCGAACCTGGGGCTGATGATGATGATGATGATGATGATGATGATGATACTATTTCACTTACCGTTGCATTACGATACCTATTATCGTCGGTGAAATTACCGGCTATCAAAAATGCTGAGACCTATCGACCTGCTTGAATTACAACAATTTCGCATATACCATTTTACGGTAGACATAGAAACGACTGTGTAGCGCAGGGAAAAGCGACTTGCCCCTCGCAACAACGGGTATCATTGCTAGTATAATTTAAAGGATGAAAATATTTATTTACAAAATATCTCGGAAAACACAAAAGAGACCACCAAGAAAGGCAAAGAATATACTCCCGCCACCCAGTTTCCGTTTAAATGAAATGAGGACGTCGTAAGGAATTGGGTAAGTAAGCCAATAATGATATTGGCAAAATGCAAAGAATGGAATTTATCAATTGTCTGTTTTTCTTTTGTTATAAATAGGCAGAATTAATCGTGATGTATTTCATGTAAACGTACCGACAAAGAAAAGGCACGGGAGAAAATATTTTCTAGGCTTTGATCAACAATGAGAGTTAATAAAGAGAAACGCTGATAATGATGTATTTTGTTCGATGGCCAACTCAGATGAATATTGAAAGCTATTAATAGTAAACAAGGTATGTGGCGAGCTGTTTAGAATTGGGCCATGGTGGCAAGATATACATCTTTAGGTTTTTAATAACAGCCATAGTCAATGAAACCGACAATTATTATTCTCACCGGCCTCAGTGGAATCATTTTCACACGGGCCTTGAAGCAGTTTTTGTTGGACTAATAATTACGTTGCAAAAGAATCAAACATTTCTCTTTTTCGATAGAGAAGAATCCAGTCAATTAAATTATTTAAATGGCACTTTAGAGTTTAAGTTTAGTGGTTAGAACAGCGAATTAATGACCCCGAGGCTTTTTAGTTCTCCATAAATGTCAGTGAATCTCATTATTAATTCAGTATGTAGATTCTGGGATATTGGCGAAATAAAAATTCCCGTTTATTTATTGGGGTCTGGAAAAAAAACCCATTGTTGCTGCTCAGTAACCTGTATCAATGATGGTTCATTTATTTCCGAAGTATAGATTAGTTTTGGCATAAGGCCACTAATATAGCGCACCCAGTGATGATTGAACTCACGAGTAATGATATACGAGACAAAATTGTTAACCATTCCATCACAACGAGGTGCCATTGTGTCGAGAGTCCAGAAGATTCGTCTAAGGAACACTGGTCTAAGAATATTGGTCTAAGAAACACCCATCTAAAGAATATACATCTAAGAAATATTCGTCTAGAAAATTATAGTCTAATGTGGGTCGTATTAATATACAAACAATGCATACCATTAAATGCTTATAAACCACATGTATAATCAGTAATTAATGCTGCTATAAGTGTCCTAAATATTATTCTGTAATATAGTGAATATCAATAAAATTGAGTATTTTGTACTTGAATAAAATGTTAGTTTAATAGAAAACTATCGGGGATACCCGGCGTTGCTCGGCAGATCTCTGAATAATAGTTTATTATTTATAATTTATTGATATTTTTCATTCATCTTCTGGAAAATATTTTTTATTCAATCTTTAAAAAATAAACTTCATTGTGTTTTTTAATTTGTTACAAAATAAATAAATTTACGAACTAACACACTGTGGTGGGGGTGGAGGGATTTTAGTGGGTTGAGCCTCCCCATATTTTTATTCAAGGACTTTTTATTTTTCGATTTAAATACTGACTTAAATAGTCCGTTAATGTTGTTTTCAAACAACTCAAACTTAGATAAAAGTTAATTAACCTGTTTTCAAATGATTATTAATAAAAATGTTAATAAACTTAAATTAAGATATATTTAAACATTTGATTTAATCATTTTTTAAGCAAAAACTATAATAACTTTTTACTATTTATTTTGCAGGGGAATTTAATTTTTTTTAATTAAATAAAGTTTTACTTTTAAACATTAATTATTAACTATTTTGAAAGAGAGTATAAGCAAGATACATTGAAAATTTTGTTTTAAAAAGCGATTGTTTAAATTTCTAGTAATATTTGTATTTGAAAGGAAAGAAATAACTTTAAATAAAAATTAGCAGACAGACATGAGTTACGGTCAACATTAGTCGTGTTGAATATTTGTTTTACTAATTTAACTAAATTTTATTTAAATTAACGTAAAATAAGGCCTGTTATAGGTTTTTTGCTTTAATAAAATTTAATTGAAAATTATTTACATTTTTATGTTAGTTACAAACCAAAAAAACAATGAAGTTTATTTTTTTAAAAATTGAATAAAATATATTTCCCATAAGATGGCTGAAAATTATTAATAAGTAAAAAACAACACACACACACACACACACACACACACATACACACG
Organism: Acanthosepion lycidas; assembly: GCA_963932145.1. Lineage (NCBI taxonomy): Eukaryota > Metazoa > Mollusca > Cephalopoda > Sepiida > Sepiidae > Acanthosepion > Acanthosepion lycidas. The sequence goes on along the minus strand of OZ010602.1, from coordinate 4,118,403 downwards.
AACATTTGGGTAAATGAATTTTCAACTTTTTGTCAAATAATTGTATTTAATATTCTTTTTCTTTTAAATTTACGTTGTTATTTTAATATTCATTTTTTTAAGTTATGCTTTTATTTACTATAGATGTGAAAATAAATTCAAGAGAATAGAAATTTAAGAAATGCATACTTGGATAGCGCTTAGCAGATTAAAAAGTAAAAAGAAACAGTAATCCAATTCAAGAATAAGAATTCTTACTGTTCGTTTTTACTTTTTAATTCTGAGAATTTCAAACGCATTGTAATGCATTTTAATTTCAAAATATCTTCGTAAATACAAATCATACGATGATAATTTTTAAAAAAAACAACTGGTTTGGGTGATAATGAATCTGCATATGAATTTATTTTGTCACGAATTACTGTAGTTTTTTAGTTTAAGTCGTAGACAGACAGACACACACACACACACACACTCAGACAACTGCCCTTTATATATATATATATATATATATATGTATAGATATATAGATATTTTGATAGACCAATGGCCTGTACACGGGTATTCCATAAACCAATATACCTTAGACAAATGTCCTTCGACAGATTTTCCTTAGACTAATTTTTCTTAGACCAATGTTTCTTAGAACAACATTCTTTAGACAAATGTCTCTAAATCTGCAAGAATTTAAATGTAATGTCAATGGCTATCTACTGTTTTCCTGATTGCTCTTTCCTCTGTTCTTGCTTCTTTCAATGTTTCTAACTCTTCCACACCCAGTAACTCTTTGCGCCCCGGTGGCTTTACTGCCTTGCTTGGGTGAACTCGATAAAAAAAACAAAAAAAAAACAACAAAAAACAAAAATAAAGCATTTTAGTAAAAATTACAAAAAGATATTATAGAAATCTCGAGTTAAAAGCTTTTAATCTTTTGTAAGTGTAGAAAAGCAATCGACAAACAAATTGACAGGTAAATAGTCTTTTTTATGAACAAATATAATTAGAGATACAAAATCCTTGACCTAATTTCTTGAAACCTGTTTGGCATCAGTAAATCATGTTGAAACAAAACAAGGCCGAAAGTCACATCAAAGATAACAAAATATTTTCATTTTTGCCTCTCTTCCTTCTTTTCAACTTACATTTTCGAACTTTTTCTCTATAATTATCATTAATATTTTAGGCGGGGGCGTTCTTGGTTATATTTCCATGAACAAATGTATACGTTCGCAATCGGAAAAAGAATAATTATTTATCATGGAAGCGTAAATGATCGATTCGAAATATGGCGGACTGAATGCTTGTTTTCGTTCGATTTATATTGTCAGTTATTTTTATTCTGATTTGTATCTTTAATTATATTTGTTGATGACAAAAGACTATTTACCAGTCAATCTGTTTGTCGATTGCGTTTGTACACTTACAAAAAGACTAAAAACGTTTAACTCGAGATTAAAAAAAAAAATTTGTAATTTTTACTGAAATACGTAATTTCGACGAACATTATTTTTCTTTTCTTAAATCACGCTCTTCTCTAAGTGTATTATTATTATTATTATTATTATTATTATTATTATTATTATTATTATTATTTCCTTTGACTTATGCTTTATACAAATTTCCTTACTGGTTCCAACTAGAGATCTAAGGTCAGCAAAGGCTTCAAGACATTTTTCACTGATCATTTTTGTAAAAGAAAATCCCAAATTCACAAGATCATACAAATTTTACATTGACAAAGCTCTTTGCCATGTGTGATCTGTACTTGTGAGTACAATGTTTTGTATTTCTTTAAGGCAGGGGCTACACGAAATCCTTTCAATGAGTCTATCGGAACCTTTTCTAATCAAACCGCGGGCTCTAAATACAACTGGAATTATTGATGTCATCATCGGCCACTTTTTTTAGATTTCCACTTCAAGATGCTTGTATTTCGATAGTTTTTTTTAAGATCTTCAAAGATACCTTAAAATATGCATGAACTGCCATGTCACTAAGAATGCACATTCTGTTTTTGTGGTCTTTGATCACGATGTCTGGGAAATTAGCTTTGATTGTTCTGCCTGTGTGTAAAGTCCCATAAAAGTCTTGCAGGTCGTATTCTGCAACTGGATCTGGTTTATACCAGTTTTTTGCAGTTTCATTCACGTAAAAGTTGCATATTTTCCAGTGTAGATATTGACCCAGAATATCATGATGAGTTTTATATTCAGTGGGTGCTAACACCATGCAACCCGATACAAAATGGTCAATTGTTTCTGGATACTTATCACAGAATCTGCATTTAGGCTTAACCATTTCGGGTGCTTGGTAATTTCTAGTTAACAAGCATTTGTCCTATGCAGCGAGAATAAAACCTTTGGTTTCAACTTTTAACCCTGCATTATGTAACTACTGATGGGTATGGGGATTGTCTACACCAGATTGTTTGATGCGGGCAGAATATTGACCATGAAGAGGTTTATCTTGACATCGTTTCTGCATTTGGTACATTACATTTGCTTTTGCTTTCTTTTTTAGATTCTTTGCCGCTGCAGTAGTGTATTATGGTTTATTTGCATTTCTTCCCCAACTTGAAATTCCCTTTTGACTTTTCCCTGTTGGTTTCCGTTATTACTGAATAAAGTTCTTTCGTGTTCTTTGGCACAGATAATCATCCAGTCTTCTATAGTACCAAGACCGATTGTTGTGTTTTTGTAAGACAGTTCTAGTTGAACTAATTCTCTGCCTCGTTCGGATCTGGACACATACAGACGATCAACATCAAGAGTAGGATGATGTACACGTTGGCAAGTGAGAAGCTTTCACGTTTTGACATCTTTTCGCTTAATGACCAATTAAGGATGTTGAAACTGTATTGCAACACAGGGATAGCTAAAGTGTTTATGGCTGATATTCTGTTTTGTGAATTCAAATCGGTATTTAAAACCAGACGAACATGTCTGTAGTATTCTTTTCTTACTTTCCTCCATACATTGCACCTCCTTCACCGACTCCTAGGTATTTATAGGATTCTTGTTACATTCCCCTAATCTCTGTGTTTCTGTAATTTTCCCTTTCTTGAATGTTACTTTTGCCGATTTATCTAATCCAAAATTCATTGTCATCACTGGAACATTTTATAGTAATGAGGACACCCTTCAACTGATTGTCGTCTTTGGCAAAGAGTTTGAGATCATCCATGTAGAATAGGTGATTAAACAATTTCTTTTTTACTTTTTATCCTTAATTATTACTGTTTAGTTCATGCGAAAGGGGGTTTAAGGAGAGACAGAACAGAAGGCATCTCAGGGAATCTCCTTGAAAGATTCCACGTTGGATATTCAAACAATTGAAAGTGACAGTAACTTTGGTGTAATTTAGGTATATGCTATTCCAGTTTCATGCTATATTTTAGGAAGTTTACTATCACTGAAGAGATTTTGTGCATTTCCAAAGGCTTAAAGATCCAAGAGTGTGGCTCATTATCAAAGGCTTTACGGTTATCTGTTCAAACTCTGTTGAGATTTCTACCCTTTTTACTGCAATTTTCCCGGATCGTTTTACTTCATAGTAATTAAAATAGGTGAAAAAAAATATTTGCTTAGATTTCAGAGCTAAAATCTGATCAGAGAGGGATAAATTCCTTTATACTACCTTCCTAAACCATAAGGTTTTTCTCGTTAAACGCCGGAGAAATATTGTTTTTGCCGAGACCATGTGTTCTCTGAGACAATGAACCCGTTGAGATAATCTCGGCTAAGTTGGAAATTTTTGCATAAAATGTCAAGCTGGGAATGGAGTGCTCGGGGTTCGCTTATGTAAACTGTTGAAGAATTTGGCTTCGTTAATCACAGGGAGATCTCGTCGCGAAAAAGACAAAAGCACACACGGCAACTACTACTGCAACAATTGTCAAGATTAACTAGGGGATAATCGAGTAGCAGAGAAAAATCAAAAACTGCTATAATTTAGTGAAAGTAAAAAAACAAACAAAAACCTCAAAATATTGGAAATCACCATTTTGTTACACGGATGTGTAGACAACGAACATTTATGTATTTTTGCCCGTCAATAAATTATTGTTAGGTTTTCTGAAGTGGTCACATGTCTTGAAGAAATCTTCCACTTAGCTTCGATGTTGAGGACCAGTTTTAAGATCACGCGAGAAACAAGTTACCATGCTCAAGGAAAAAGTTAATAACTCCTCTGTCGACGACACAGCGAACAACTAGGTGATCGCCGTCGAAAAAATGGATTCACTTTAGAGAGTGTGAGACGAATCGGAACAGCCGACAAAGACACTTACTTATATTTCATTTACTGTTAGCAGGTAACGAGAAAACAACCGTGTACGATTGAGCCCTCACCCAGCACGGTTTACACCTGACAAGTCGAGCGTGTTTTGTCGGCGCCTGTTTACGTTTGCTTTCGGTGAAAGCAACCTGTCCGTAATCTATTCGTTGAACAGGCTTCGGGTCAGCGTAAGATTCATTTTATAAAGCCACTAAAACGCAAGGTGGTTACTAAGAGTGAAAGAAACTGAGAAAATGTTAGTGAGGGGGGGGGAGAGGACAATAAAAGAACAGGATAAAAAAACACCAAAAAATAAATAGATAAAGAACATTGACGTTGCATTTAAATTTTCGAAGAGCGTAGTGGGCAGGAAAGCAAGAAGCTGGGAGAAGGTTCCACAAGTGAGAATTGCGAGAGAATAAACCTTTAGAATAGAACGTAGGCTAACATTTTGCAATTTCAACAATAAAATGATGACATCTGGTTGCTAATATAGACCGACACTTAAATTCATAAAGTCTAGGTAGCAAAGAGGAAAGCTCATTAGAACAATTGCCAAGGAAATATTTATAGAAAAGGCACAGTGGAACTATATTGCGGTGGTATTAGTTTTTCAACATTTAATCTATAGAGAGGGGCAGTGCAATCTAAAGATATTCCAGGTCTCTGGACTATAGGTATTGTGAACACTTCTCCGAGCAGTAATATTAAAAAAAAGATTAACTTATTTTTACAAGGCTAACAATAATCAAAATTCAAACCATTGTTTTGCCTCATTTCTGGAAGCTAAATTTCTCCCAAACAGCAGTAAATTCTTCTTGTTTTACTTGCCACATGAAAATGTTTTTAGTTGTTATTGGTCTATTATTGTACATTCTTTAATATGTTTAATCCTAAAGAAACTCTCTTCCGAATTACCGCTAAACAAGTAAATTCGTTGTACTATTTCGACATTATGGACTAAAGACGTTAACCCACTTTTTATTCTATTACAAAGATGTTTGTTTTTAACGTGCTATGTGTATACTGGACGCTTTTTAAAAAATAGTTTAGTCTATTTAGGTTTTGGTTCAAGAATGTAGGGGTGGCGTAACTTTTAACAGCGCGGGAAATGTAATGGAGAAACCTGGTCCAAGTTCCGGCTTACTTAATCACGCTTATTTTTGAACGAATGCCTTGGGAGAGGCATAAATGTTTCGCTTTTTCTTCCAACAAGTCTATTCTGAAATCAGAGTTAAGAAGGCAACAGCAGGCATCTCTTTACCAAGAAGCCATGGTAATTCACAGATCCTAAAAGAAAGGAATCGTGACTCTCCACTCTACGTTCTAAAGGATTTAAAAATTCACGAAAAATTAAAAAAAAATCCCTTTTTAAAATTCATTTCTGGTGACCTTCCAGATGTTTCATGGCTCTGAGCTGAAGCGCCTAAAGTCGATGTTTTCATCCGTCACTAGCGAGAGATATTCTACGATAAATTAAAAATTACATTTTCTTTCCAATCCCCAAATCGTCAAATACCTGGGGCATATTTAGATTTTATACAAACTGCGACGCTGATATTTTTTTTCGTTTAATAGATATTTCGATAAGGGCAAAAATAATCGGAACTATTTATTAATACAAAAGCTAGAAAAGGAAACATTTTGTTTCATGTCTAAATTATAATGAATCAATTTCCCTTTGCAGCTCCGCTTTTTTTTTTTTTTTTACCGTAACACAGCAAAAACGGCACATCATAGCGAGATTTTTGTTAGGGCACTGCTACAAACAGAAAGAATAAAACAAATCCTTGTCGAACTTGTAAATTAATACAATTAATGATGGGAATTTGCCTTAATGCTTGTCGTAATAATAATGATTCGATTGTTATATGTTTGTGTGTTTATTACAAAAGCTGAAAAGGAAAGGATATACACATTAAAAGAGGAAAAGAAATGGAATATATTTTTTGTTTAAAATAATATTACCCATGAAATAATATCTTTATCATACATTATTATATTTTATTACATAATTTATATAGAAATGTTTGTTTTTTTACTAAATAAAAAAGATTGCACAATAAATGTAAAATATATTTGACGAATATCATTAATTCATGTAACAATTATTAATTTTAATTTTTCTTTTTTAAATTGTTTCCATGTATGTCAAAAATTATTTAATGCCAGACTCCTGTTGATTAGGAATTAGTAGAAGTACAAGTAAAGCTAACATAGTTTGCAAATAAAATATAATTGTAAAATTAATAATAATTAGATAAATAGGAAATCACATGATATCGATCTTAAAGGTTAAAGAAAATGATCTTTAAAAATTCATTTACGTTAACGAGTCGTTTCCCATTTTCTATACGTTTCTTTTCTCTATCAGTAAATTTTTGTCACACTGAAGCAAAGAGAGAGACATGTAAAATTCACGCAAACCCAATGCTCATTCGAAAATGTGAACTGGAAGCAAGCAGGCAAAATAATAATATATGCCTAAGCCTTCCAGCTTGAATGGTATTCTAAAATTGACTTCAAGTTATTAATTATTTTTTAATATTATTTTTACCTTGGACGTCAATTAACATTATTGTTTCTTTATTAAAAATCGGAAAACTCCCGTTACAGATTGTCTTAATTGGGAGAAAATTGCTTCTACACCTACTTTAGGTATTTATAACCCCAGGCAAAGAAGCTTAGAAATTCTACTAATCACTGTTCGTCCAGCTGTCTTCCACTCTTCCCTCTCCTTTCCCTCTCTCTCTCTTTATATATATATATATATATATATATATATATATATATATATATGTGTGTGTGTGTGTGTGTGTGTACGTGTGTGTGTAAATTATTTTCAGATAGAGTGTATCTGTGAAGGAACAAAATAAATAAAAAGACAATAGGAAAACCTATTCTTAGCCAACGCGTTTCGTCCTCTGAGGGACTTTATCAAGGCGAATGTAAGGATTTATTTTGTTGTACATGTTTAGATATAAGAGCAAGGATGTCGTTCGTTTACTAAGGCTTTTAAATTTGAGAACGTTCATGAATATTCATCCGGCAGTTGAAAGGTCAGTCAAAACATGTGGAGGATACTAAGTGCCATTATTCAAAGTCTGGTAAGCGAGTAATATTCAACACACACACACACACACACACACACACACACACACACACACACACACACACACATAATAAATGAATATTGTTTAAATTGTGATCAGATTGTTATGGACGTGTGTGCTGTACATGAGATAATGGATTAACCGTTTTCTTTAATTTGTAATATTTTTGTGGTCGTGTATATTGGCTTGGGAAGGTAGGGAAGGTGAGATTAGAAAGAAACCGGGGCGTAGATTTATATTTTGATAAGATACGATAGCAGCACTCTCGCGAATTTCCTTTCTGAATAAGTTACTTTCTCTTTTGATGAATCTTACATTTTTTAGATCAAAATTGTCGTTAAATTTATTTCTGTGTTTGACTAGTGCATTTAATAAATTGTTATGTATAAGGTCCCTTTTGTGTTCATAGATACTTTTTTTTAATTTCTGCATGTTTTCCCAATGTATTGTCAGGAACAGTTTTGGAAATTTATTTTATACATACTTGTTTCTGAATTATTATTGTTATTGGTGTTTTGGGTTCTGATCATATCTATAATAGTTTGGGTTGTGACTATTTGGATGTCATTTAGATAGGATATTTTGTTTTGGATAGTGGATGTTATAGAGTTTGTAAGTAGTATTATGCATCTGTTTTGTCGAGTTTATTATTGTGGGTAATGTTCTTATTTTTGTTAAGGTTGTGTATGCATTTCTCTTTGAGTTGTGGGTGAAGTGATACCGATATAAGTTTTTTTATGCGTTTTCTATGTGTGTGTTTTGGGAATAGGTATTGGGGCTACAGATTCTTAATGGTCTTAGGTATAAATCTATAATTATACCAGATTTAAGATTTATTAGAGTGGTAAAAGTCGACCAGGTTATTCATGATGGTAGCTTTTCTGTAAACGTCAAATTTGAGATCGTTATTGTTTCTATGTAACATGATCTTTTAGGAAGGGAAGAGTGTAGTTGCTTTCAGGTTCAAAGGTGAAGTCTATTGTGGGTTCAACCCTATTAAGTTTCTGTCTATATTTCTGAGATGAGGTATTATGTACATTATTTACATTATTCGGACTATTGTCCTCATCTTTGTAGCCATATTTATTACAACGTTTCGGCCGTTGTACGCTCCGGCCTTCTTCAGGTGTTTGGAATGTCAAACTTAGCCCTTTATTTTGAATTTGAGTTTTACAGAAAGATGTTGAGGAATCTATGGACCGAACATATGAGCAACGACGAGGTTTTGGAGTAAATGGAAACAAAAAGGAAACTTCTGAAAAGGCAGTTGAAATTTCTGGGGCATGAAATGAGGAAAGAGGGCATGGAAAATCTGATACTCACAAGAAAGACTGGAGTAAAGAGGGATAGAGGAAAACCGCGCGTAGCATACTTGATGGGCTTGAGTAAATGGATAGTAGAACAGGATTTGAGAGAAACAGCAACAAAACAAAACTTATTAAGAACTACAAGGTACAAGAAGATGTGGAGAGACATGATCGCTTTTGTCCTGAAGGGACACAGCACATAAAAGAAAAAGAATGTTCCAGAAAATATTCAACCTATCATTTATCACACCGACCAGGCGAAAGTTTTCAATTGTTCGTATAAACTTTCCGCTGTGATTCCTAAACTTTATAAATTTGAGCGCAGTACTAGATTGGCGGTAAGGTCTCATGCTTTTCAGCCAACTTTGATCTTCAAAAATGTAAATGCAATGTCAATCGTTATCCACTGTCTGCTTGATTCCTTTTCTTTTATTGTTCTCGCTCCTTAATAATATTTCACTATCTTCTTATCCTCTCACATTCAGTAACCACATGTGTCTTAGTGGCTTTATTGCCTTGGAGTGAAATGATTAAAACAAATTTTAAACGCCTGTCTGATGAATCTTAATATATATTTTCTTTGGAGAAAAAAAAACTTTATAGTTTAATTTTTCGAAACATTTTCTGATATTAACTATTGATTGAATCAGATGCATATAAAACAAGAACAAAAAAAGATTAGAATTTAAAAAACACGATAACAATCAGTTATAATTTATTTTTAGCATAATAATTACTGAAGAAAAAGCCATAATGACACGTTGGCTTCAATGTCGCGGATCGTCTCACCTACAACGGGAGATTGTATGGGGACTCAACTGGATCGGCCTTCTAACAAACTGAATGAGAGCCTCAAGTCATGAAATGAAAGTCTGGACTTGAAAGAAAGAAAAAAAGCAACATTACTCCACACGCCACATAGGTAAGAATTACAAAACACATTCACTGCAAAGACCTTGATATTAAGGGCTTAAAATTTGACGTCATTGTTTCGGTGAGGAGTAAGCAGACGATTCTAATCTTTTCGTAAAAAACTGAGGGAAGCAACGAAAAATAAAATAAAAAAGACAAAAAAATAGCTATTGGTATTTTTCTGACTTGTTTTAGTTTATTTGTTTGGGCGGGAGGAGGTGAATAATACGTGTTTGCTTTTATTGCGTGATGAAATGCTTGGAATTCGAATAATAACGAACTTTGAATTGTTTGAGAAACTTATGATCAAAACAAAACACACACACACACGCACACACACGCTAACACGCACACACGCGTGCCCTCTCTTTCTGTTTCTCTCAACTTCCTCCTCTCTCTCTCACACGTTTACTCAGATATACACACTCATTCGGGGAATTTGATCAGCGTACACGAAATCTATGTAGTACGGACATTTGTCACTAAACATTGTGAGCCAACATACTGGCTTACAAGAGAGCTAATTCGAAGGACGTGGTAGAAACTAGTTGTTTGGACTAGTAATTCTTTTCATAAACAGATTTTCTGTCATTTCGGGGTAATATCTCATAGAGATATTATTAGATTTTGCATTTTAATCGGATGCCAGTTTTATTCATCTATTTAGTCCCCTGAAGTGTATTTCGTTGGTCCTGTTAAAAAAATAATAATAGGTAAGTTTTTCGCCAATGACTTTTTCTCTGATGAAGAGTTGGCTGGAACCTTCCTAAGATATTTCCCTCACTTTTTTAGCATTACATCAATTCTATTTAAGGCGATAATTAAATTTTGTAGTATCAAGACATTGTTCTCTGTCTCTTTCTTTCTCTTTCACACACACACACACAGACACATACATATATATAATGATAAAAATATATTTTAGCCTATGCTATAATTATAGGTAAAAGCGGTCAATGCCAGTGATAGAGTGTATGTCAATATAAAATGGGACATTGAGGTAGACACGAAACGGCGACAGTATGTTTCATGCTTGAATACAATCTTCAGGCCTGAAGATTGCATTGTTGTTGTTGAGCTCAGTGTCCACTTATATATATATATATATATATATATATATATATATATATATATATATATATATATATATATTGTGTGTATTTAAGCAGGATTTTTTCATTAATGCATGTTTCATTAAATAATATAGACAAGTTTTGTCTATTTTAAGTAAATTCCTTTCCTTTTTTCTTTTTAGCATAATCACTGAAACACGAAAGAAAACCACTATATATATATATATATATATATATATATATATATATATATATATATATATATAGGTACCTCCATAGATTTGCTAAAGTTTTATCTTCAAAATCTTTATGTTATTATTAAGAGGAATGACCAAAGGATTTTTTATTATGTTTCTGAATCCTTTTTAGAACCTAGAATTTTGTTGAAAATAAATTTGTTTTTCTTGCGTCAGCGGGCAACCATAAATTAGTATAGGAAATTTAGTGGATGTCACAGAATTGGTAGGTAGTATTATGTATCTTTTTTTTTGTTTAATTTATTATTGGGGATAGTATTGTTATTTTTTATTGCGGCCGTATCTTTTTGTTCCTTTCTGTTAGCGTTGTGGATGAAGCGATAGGAATATTGGAGGTTTTTAAATGTGTTTTATATGTGTGTTTCTTTTTTGGGTAGGTATTGGGGCCTGAAAATTCTTAGTGCTCTTAGATAAAAACCTATAATTATACCAGATTTAATTTTATAAGAGTGGTTTGAGTAGAAGTTGACTAGGTCGTTTTTGTTGGTAGATTTTCTGTAAGCATCAAGTTCGATATTGTTTCTGTGTACATGATATCTAGGAAGGGAAGAGTGTAGTTGTTTTCAGGTTCAAAGGTGAAGTCTATTGTAGGTTCAACGTTGTTAAGCTGGTTGATAAGATCAATTATAATAGTGTTCATTTTATTTAATGTCAGCTGTTTATTTTTTTTATAATCATATATTCTAATGTTTTAGTATAGTTTATCTGTAGTTTTGATGCCAATAGAAACACTATTCGAAAATTGGAAAATTACAATAAAAATTTAAACAGGCAGACACACGCGCACACTCATGCATATATATATATATATATATATATATATATATATATATATATATATATGAATAAAAACAAAAGGGAAACTTTACTTTACCAACGCGTTTCGTTCTCTGATGGACTTCATCAAGTTAAATGTAAGGATTTTTTATGTGAAACTATCGTTAGGTTTCCAAAATTTTAAAAAAAATATGGTTACGGCTAACTGTGAAAGTAAATCTAACCAATGGAAGATATTAAGTCATGTAATTTAATGACTAAAAAAAAAAAAAAAAAAGTAGACATTCCAGACAAAATATATGGTTAGTTTAAATATAAAATCTTTATGTATAAAGCTTCCTGTAAAGAAATGCCTAAATTTGCTAAAAACACATCTGACAAAAGCGAAAAATAAGATTACGTCTTCCTACAAATAAGATCATAAAAATGTGCCAATTAATTACTAATCAGTGTTTTTCAGCATCGATAGCAATTTTTATAAATTATTGCGGGTTATATGTCATTAGGAGAGACGTCTATCTTCAGGAGAGTCATTTTGCTAACTCTGTCTGACGATGTACCTTACTCGTTTGAAATTGTACAAACGTACTGTCATGTGTAATAGACATGTTAAAATAGTAAATAAAAAAATTCCGTCAATCTCGCTATAGTATGAAAATTTATAAGTGTAGATTAATTATGAGATCGCTTTAATCCACAAGGCTATTGTCTCGTGGGAAAATTGCCTAGTGTATTAAAGCGTCGGTTCGTGATATATTCATTGCGGGTTCAAATCCTAGGCAGAGTAAATAAACACAGGTTTAGTAAAAAACAAACAAGTAATAACTGAATAACTAAAATACGATTTATTCCTAAAATTTTCAGTCCTAAACTCCCTCAAGTTTACTCAAAAACTTCCCCGACATTATTTAAATTAACCGACACTCGAATAAGCCCGGAGGACTCAGCGGCCGCAACGATGATGAAGACTTTAGCTTGCGTGTAAATAATAACTCTCCATCACTGAGTGGCGTGTAAAGACGGCATGATTTTGGTAGACACTGATTATGACATTCAGATGCCAATATTTATTAGTTGTACTAAGTGAACGTGGAAGTAAAGGTATTTGGATCATTTGCAATCAAAAATTGTGGCTAAATTCCATTGCGTGCAGATAAAAAATAAAATCAGATGATAATGATTCAGATAAAAGACAATATGAGAAATTAAAATAAAAAAAAAAATCGGTCACTTGTGAGTATAGATAAATTCGAAGTTTTCGTCCATTTTGATTTAAAATCCACTCATATTATTATGAAGTCTTCAAAAACTGACGGACAGATGAAATAATTTTTTTTCACAAATAGACCGACTCTATTTCAAGCTGGCGTAAATAAAGGCGTACAGACTACGATACATAGATAATTAACGGGCCAAGATAGCTAGCTAGATAAAGGACAGACTACTGAGGTAGATATTAACAGATTGCTATACAAACACACAACTATCGTGGGTGGTGAATGCCAAAATGAAAAAAAAAAAATCTTGGAGACGCATTTCGTTCCTAGAAGGACATTCCTCAAACTAATAACAATTTTACTGATGAAAAAGGGGAAAAAAGGTGCTGGGGGTAAGAGAAATACAAGAAAAGCCGGTTACAGTTTGAATCAAAACGTTAAAGATACCGAGACGCTCAGTTTTAGATTTAATTTTGACACCTGATGCAACTCGATTTTTATTTCTTCTCATGTTATTCAACTTTTTTTATCCGCTTTTGTTTTTATTTCGATTTTTATCGTTATTGATTTTAATAGACTATGTTGTATATTTAGTAATTTTGTAATCAAACGAGATATATTTTAATATAAAATTATCATAGAGCATTTCACAATTAGAGAACTTTCAATAAAGTTTTCACCTTAACAAATTACTTTCTCCTTTAATTAAACCAGCATTCTTTAAGTTGAAATTATGATTAGACCTTTTACAATGAACAACTGACGCATTGCTTTTGGAAAGATTCCTTTTATTTTTGTTTAAATTCTTCGATGCCTCACCTATGAATTTCTTGAGATATTTTTTATATCGATTTTGCCAATTCCTGCTTCAGGATTAATGTTATTATTTTGTTTTCTATTAATTAAATCACTTAGTGTTTTTAGTTGTGACTAATTGTATTTTAAGCTTATATAAATTCTTTTTGTAGATGCTATTGACTTGGTAGGTAGTATTATGTACCTAGTTGGCTCAAGGTTATTTGTGTTAATTTCTTCTTTGTTTTCTGGTTTTGGTAAGTTTTTCTCTTCCTGTTATATATGCAAAACAATTAGGAGACTAAAAGTATTTTCAATGTATTTCTTTTCATCATATAAATATTCTGGACTAAAAATTCTAAGTACTCTTAAGTAGAAACTTATCATTTGATTTTTTTGTTGTAGGGTAAATAGAAGTTTTGAGATCATTTCGTTTGGATGATTTTATTAGTTTTACATCGCCATTAGCGCGGCTTAACATATCAACAAAGAGTAATGCATTGTTTCATACTATTTCATAAATGAATTTATTTGTGATTTCTATTTTGTTTAGTTTATTTCCAAGATCAAGTTTTGAAGAGACATTAACAATTATTGATATATAGGAAATATGTTAAATTTTCAAATATAATATATTGAAACGGGTCAGATTTTAGAAGATCTAAGAAAAACATGCTAATACCCGACTAAGAGGAGATCCCATTGGCAAACCAAATTTCTGGCTGTAAGTTATTATCGAAAGTGAATTAATATTTGTTAGTAATAAGTCGTCAAATCCTTATAAATTTGATTATCGAGAGATTAATATTTCATTTTACTAGATTTTCCTTCAGGATATTTAACTGCTATATTAGTATAAAGATTTAATATAGAAACTAGCTTTGAATTTATTTTTTCTATTCATGTATTTTAGTCTTTCAAAGTTGGCAGTATTTTTTCATATATAAAGGGCTAATTTTTTCAAGATGTGCGGGTTAAAATCTTTGCTGCAATTAGTAATAGTCTAGGCAACACTGCTAATTTCAAACATACTGGGTCGCACTGGAATGTCTGTTTTATGTGTTTGGGGCAAACCCTAAAGTCTGGGTATTTTAGATTGATATTCGCTCAATTTGGGCCATATTTTGATCTCATTATTAATTAACATTCTAATTGATTTGTTGAATTTTTGTGTTTCAGAAATTATTTTATGTTTATCGATTTTTTCATAAACGTTTGAATCATTGAGTAAAAGTCATTTTTTTTCGTTGTAGGTGTCCTTATCTATGATAACAATCGCACTTCCTTTGCCTGAAGCAGTGAGGGTAATATTCTTATTTTTAGCTAAAATTTCTACGTTTTTTATGTGCCTTTGTAAAGTTGTAACGATGTTTCATCGTCTGTTCCATATGCAGCAATGATTATATTTTGCGTGAGAGCCTCTATTAAA
This sequence comes from Acanthosepion lycidas, assembly GCA_963932145.1. NCBI lineage: Eukaryota > Metazoa > Mollusca > Cephalopoda > Sepiida > Sepiidae > Acanthosepion > Acanthosepion lycidas. Next base: position 4,103,269 of record OZ010602.1, on the reverse strand, counting down.
ACCTCTATGATTTTCTATCTATCTATCTATCTATCTCAGTCTGTTCATATCTATCTATCTATCTATCTATCTATCTCAGTCTGTTCATATCTATCTATCTATCTATCTATCTATCTATCTATCTATCTATCTCAGTCTGTTCATATCTATCTATCTATCTATCTATCTCCATAGATTAATTTTGTAACACATTGTCAGTGTAAAGATCTCGATCCTCAGTGAGTGCTTTGTTATGGTCTTTTACCAAATAAATCTAAGTTTAGTTAAAATCTATCGCCGTCTATTGAAATATGAATGTTTTTTTAGTAAGCGACACACATCCTTATTTGTCCAGTGTGCATTTGTGTGTGCGTCTGTATTTTTGTCTTTACGTACATAAATATAAATACTTACAGTAAATTTCAACAAATCAAGTCTATGAACACTTTTTACAAATGGCGGACACCTCTTGTTAAGAGATGATCCTTTATGCAGCTTATTCTTTATTTTTACATCCTACGAACCATTCTCTCCCCTTTCGGTCATGAATTGAGAGCAGACAACTAATGGCAGCTGCCAAGTCCCGCAACTTACCTGAGATTTTCGTTTGACATTTAATTCTGCTAAACTTTTAGCACCCATTAAAATGTATTTTCGTTTCGTTTTCGCTCACATCCACTCCCCTTTTTACGTGCTTCCTGATAAAAAAAGTGGAAAACGAAACAAGCTAAACATTATGTTCAAACCTCTTTTATTGTCAAAATGTAGAAGAACAAATGGAGATAAAGAAAAAATCTTAAGTTAAACCCGTGTATGTGTTTTTATTTGTCCAGAACGGTACAGTCAGTAAAATTACTCGAAACACGCACAAATCCATCTGCGTTGCTAATAAAACATGCAAATAAATCGCTGTACTTGAGGTTATCATTTGATTAACTTGTACAATGAGGGATTTTAAATCTACTCGACTAATAGACGGTTATCATTGTTAAAAATAGTTACTTGCCCTTGATTTTGTTCTACTAGGATCAGTCATTTCAGTGCCTACATTTTCAACATCTCGTTTTAAAAAATGGACTAGATAAAAAAAAATAACAAAGCTTTAAATAATACGAATAAAAATGCATCTGAGGAACCTTTCGATGAACCCTTCTTCAGAGATGTATCGTTGACAGTTTTTTTTAATTAATACTGACAAGACCACCAAAAGCATTTAAAGAACTAATATATATATATATATATATATATATATACTAGGTGTAGCAAAATTGTCCAAATGTTAGATTAAGCTTTAAACCGTTGTATCTTAGACATGATTAAAGATAACTTACTGGAATTCTCCGAGGTTTTCATGATACTATTGGACTCTACTTTGAGCAATAAGAATGTATAATTACTCTCCAAGCTTAACAGAAGAATCGTAATGAAATCGATCATAAACATAAACGAAATATATATATATATATATATATATATATATATATATATATATATATATATATATATATATATGTATAATTCCAGGATCATTTTCCAACTTATTCAAGATAATCTTCACCCTCTCTAACCTTCTGACTTTCTGTCCCGGAGTAACAATGTGCCTCACAGGTTTCATCTACAATTTCATTTTCAAGACTTTTTCCACTGCTCTTTAGACTGTCATAGGTAAAACTCCTCTCTCGTGTACCAAACGTCTTATGGATTGAGTTGGTTCTTTTCTAATTGAACTCTTTAGCTCTAAGTTGAAATGGTGATCCTTCTTGCTGTTGTGACTTCTTGATCCAGTTTTCCTCTCTACTGCTCCCTCTTTTTAAAACTTATTCACCATTCTCTTGATAGTTTTTGATTGGACTTTGAAGATGGAAGCCAGAGTTGTTACCATTACTTATGGCTTGAATGATCTTTTTCCTATCACCATTCCTCAATTGGGAAGACAGTGGGATTGACACAAAACGATTTTAACCTGTTCTCTTTCTAGCTGAATAACCCAAAGGATTTTTCAGTGATTCATACGACAACTGGTGTCAAGATGGCTAAACGTCTTTGGTCATCTATGGACATTTATTCTGTTACACCCGGTATATATATATATATATATATATATATATATATATATATATATATATATATATATATATATATATATATATATTGTCACGGTACACAATCATGTAGTGAAAGTCGAAAGTACTCGAATGCATAAAGATGAACTTTGGAGAGTTATTTTTCTAATTCACGTCGAAAATCATAATTCAATATCCAATGGTAGATGTAATGGAAATTGTGTTAATATTCAATAGAAATAAATTAAGGCAATTATATTAAAATTCTGAACGTTCGTCCCGAGTATAATATGAGTTACTTAAACACTAACGGCCATGTATTAGCTGTTTTTTGGTATTTATTAAGCTTAGCCTTTGTGAAGGACAAATCTGTTTTGAGTGAAGTATTGGCTGCGTAATAAAGCACATATATAAAATGCAACGTGTTCAGAGAGAGAGAGAGAGAGAGAGAACCAGAGCGAGAAAAAGTGAGAGTGAGAGAGAGTGAGCGAAGGAGAGAGAGTGAGCGAGCGAGAGAAAGTGAGCGAACGTGAGTGAGAGAGACAGAAAGAGAGTGAGTGAACGAGAGAGAGGGTGAAAGAAAGAGTGAGAAAGAGAGAGTTAGAAAGAGTGAGCGAGAGAGAGAGAGAGAGAGAGACGAGAGCGAATAAAAGAGAGAAAGTGAGAGTGAGAGTGAGTGAGCGAACGAGAGAAAGTGAGCGAACGTGAGTGACATAGAGAGAGAGAGAGAAAGAGAGAGAGAGAGGGAGGGAGGGTGAGAAAGTGGATGAGAGAGACTGAGAAAGAGAGATAGAAAGAAAGACTTTGGTGCATAGGAAATGCAATAAAATTCAAATCATGAGTAATTATGCCGATGTTGCCAGACTCCCGAAACAACTTCGTCTCCTTGTGGGTGACAAATTAATTTCCATTTTACAAACTCCTTTCCCACAGACGAAATGTCGCAAGCCTCTCACTACTTACGCTATTTCAATGGACAATGAACTACATTCCTTGGTACCACCTTCACGGCTAAAACCCGCCATACCACGCCCATTGTAGCGAACCACCCTCATTTCATTCGTATTCCATCGGTGTGATGCAAGTCCCACTCGAGCAGCTGCATCCCACTAACTGCTGCTCTGTGGAACCGACTCCCAAGACGATGCTTCCCCAATCACTACAATATTAACCTGTTCAAGTGTAGGGTTAACCATTATCTTCCCCACATATCCGCAAAAACTGTGCCTCTTACTCAGTAACCTCTACGTTGAGTAGCTCTTGCGCCTTTTATAGAGTGAACATCACTGTAAATATATATATATATATATATATATATATATATATATATATATATAGTCTTAAGGTATGCTATATTTATGGGTTAAAGTGCTCGTGTAGAGCGTATGTAAATATAAAAGTGGACATCGCTGACGATTGTGTTTAGCATGAAACAGGGTGTCGCCTCTGGGTGTTGACTTCAATGTCTACTTGTCCCTTTGAATGAAAAACAGTTCTGCTGCACTTAATTCTGCTGCATGTATGCCAAATTACATATATATATATATATATATATATATATATATATATATATGTAGACAGATAAGAGAGAGAGACAGAGAGAGAGACAGAGAGAGAGGAAAAGAGAGAGTGTATGTGTGCGAGTCGACATAGGAATCTACACTGTTTGGTGACATTCAGTTTCATTGCGACCTTCAGATCAAGTACTACTACTCCTTTAGCGGGTCGTATGTATAGTAGGTTTTGAAGAGACGATTAATTTTTTCAGACCTGACCACCACTTTACCGGTGGCAGAGAAAAATGACTTAATGTCCAGCCACCGGTTGAACGGTGGGTAAACACTTGTAACTATTTTCATATCTACCATGAAACATTACATACCAAATATTTGCGAATTTTGACTCAGGAGCTCAAGCAGAAGGGTTCAAATTGTTCATGAATGCAAGGCTCAAAGGGTTAAGGGAAGTTGTGGAAATGGAAACCCTATCCTTTTCAGGAATAATGCTGAATGACCTCTAGTTATGTCGTTAGTTGAATGACATAAATTGCTTATATATATATATATATATATATATATATATATATATATATATATATATATATATATATATGTTAGAGTGTGCAGCTTATATTTTACGTCATAAAGAATATATATATCAGATGGAAGACACATGCCAAGTACTTTCGACAATTTCAAATATAAACAACTCGAATATAAGGATCTTATTATTCAAGAATTGATAGTAAGTTAATGTCTCATTAAGTCCTGTTAGCGAAGCGATTTCGCCATTAATCACATTAACATTGCTATTTAATTCTTTGTATAAATTGTTTCTTTATGATATATATATATATATATATATATATATATATATATATATATATATATATAATTTCATTTATACTATTTATTTATTAGTTTGTATATTTTTGTTTATTGTATTATAATATTTTGATCATGGTGTAGTTGTAGGTAGCACCGAATGAATTTGCTTTCATATCTACATTTGAAATAAGTGCTGATCTCTTGTACTGGAGTTTATCCTGTTCGAGAAAGCTAATTATCATTATGTTATTCTTTAAGCAAATGTTACTTTATTTTAATGTCTTGTAAGCTGTTGCCGCTTTTATTATTTGTTATGTTATTGTCGGCGTGTTTTGTATATTCTTTGATATATTAGTACTGTTTGCATAATTTCTGCTGTTAAATTGTTGTTTGTGTGAGTAAAGCGTTGTTTCCAGACACCTGCTCTAACCATGATATATTTTCTGGGTTTCATTTGAATCAAACATTAGCTTGGTAGATTATGTTGATTTGTAGACATAGTGTGACCTAGCTGTAAACGCCTGGACTTGTAAAACAAAAGAACAAAGCTTATGCGAACATTTGGTATGGAAATAGTGGTTGAGGGGCTTGTAATAATGCGTCTATACGAAAAATGTTATAGAATGGAAAATACGTCTCCCGCTCCCCTCAAAAGACCGCATAGATCTATTCGGAAGTGAATTTGCCTCCAACACCGTTATTTAATCTGAGTAGAAGCCGTTTTCATTTTTTGTGCTACACTATCTTCTTGCTAAGTAGAATTACATTCCTGTATTTGCATAATGTTCAGTGCCGACTCGATACAATTTCCTGTTTTCTCTTTATAGCAACTCTGTTCCGTTAACTAGTTTACTGAATCTTTTCATTTTATACGCGGGTGTGTGTATAACGTATCTCTATTCCATGGCAGGTGGCATCAACCAGCTGGCTAGAGTATGCATATCCCTCCGCCCGGCGAGCCCACACCGCTTGTATCCATCATACAGGAGTCCATGATGGCCGTGCAGAATAACTCCCATCCATCGGCCAATGGAGATGACGACATCGGAGTCGGTAACAAACTCAACTTCTACCCGGCCGTCGATGAGGACTACGAGACGAGACGAGCCGAACAGCAAGCGGAAAGTTTAATTCCGCTCAAAGAGGACCTAGCCGAATGGATCCAGCGATTACTCGGTCAGTTTTTAACACTTTATATTGCCAGAGAAACACACCATTTTGATTTTTTACGGTTTATCGCACTTTTGGGAGTTATTTAAAGCCGAAACATTTCGAATTGTAAGAATAATTCTTTTTTTGCCATTTTGTGCATTAACAATCTTTTGAAAATAACAATGATTTTGACAGATAAAAGTTCTACTATTTAACTCATATCCGGGGAGCAGAAATACACTAAGCTCAAATAAATTGAACACTTGTTTGTAATCGTGTAATATTTTGTTGAAAACAGAGTTTCACCGGCTTATAGTTTACAAAAAGATATATTAGACTCAGATTGAAAACTATTTACTTGAAAGATTTTTTATAAAATAAATGACAATTGATTTTATATTATAGAAATTCATATCGATCTTTTTACAAAAGAATTTACTTATAATTGATTTACTACGAAAATTCACTGAAAAGCATTACCAAATATTCAATAGTGAGGGCATTGCCATTGGCACAAAATGGACATACGTTTTTTTTCAGTCATTAACGCTCGCCTCTATTCATTTTGATTTTCAAACACTTACGGCCACATCACGTTGAAACACCGTTTCCCGTACGATCACCAAAGTTAAGCAACGTCGAGCCTGGTTTGTAGCTAGATGGGTAATCGCTTGTGAATAGCAGGTGCTGTAAGCTTAGAATTGTGGGTGATGTAATGGATAATGTGTTGGAACTGTTAATCAGAGAGCCGAGTTCCAATTTCAATCGGGTTCGTTATAGTCACTTTCGCGCAAATACACTTGGGAAAGGTATGAATATATGTCCCCCCAGCTATGGATTAAATAGTAGAATTTTGGGAATGGCATGAATTCACCTCTTCTCCCCTAACTATGGGTTAATTAGTAAAACTTGTATCACTAGACCATTATCTCAAAAAATCTTACAAACTAGAAATATTTTCTGGCTTTAAATAACTTGCAGAGAAAACGAATCTATCAATAGAAACAATTTGCTTTTCAATGTGTTTCGATAGTAGAATCATTTCAAATGTATGTTATATTAAAATAATTAGCAATGTATGTACATTATCCAAATACGTGCCATGTTCTATCAAAAAATCTCACATTATTTCTCGATGATTGACGATGATTTTTTCTTTTTGATGTTCAACGAATCACATGCACACGAAACATTGTGAATTATTTATTTTGATTTTAAGTGAGATTTGCAAAATTCACTGTTTAATCTGAAACCCTTTTTGCCTCTGTCACCAGAATTATTTATTTTGATTTTAAGTGAGATTTGCAAAATTCACTGTTTAATCTGAAACCCTTTTTTCCTCTGTCACCAGAATTATTTAGTTTGATTTTAAGTGAGATTTGCAAAATTCACTGTTTAATCTGAAACCCTTTTTTCCTCTGTCACCAGAATTATTTATTTTGCTAAAGCAGAAATGAATACAAGCGAAGTTGGCAAATGGTGGATGAATAAAAGAGTCAGCAATAAGACAAACGGAAACTTTATCTCCAGGCTTCAGATGAAATCAATATTGAAATGAAATTGTGATTTCTGATTGATTTTAACGTTTGCGACCAAAGTTTTCTGTTTGACTATCAAGATGCGATTATTTGGAGCTTAAAACCTATTTCAAATGGATTCGTCCGAAGAATTAAAAAGTTGACTGTTATATTCATCTCCCACCTCAAAATACTCATTCTTTGATTTGTTGACTGACCATCTTTTATATAATTTGTAGATATTCCCATTACAACCGAGACATTTTTGCAAGTTCTGGACAACGGTGCCGCTCTGTGCCGATTGGCATTTCTCATTCAATCGAAAGCTGAAGAGGCGAGTCGAGACGGAAAATATTCTGAAGTAAGTAAACACGTTCAGGTACTTATCATCAGGGACGAGTTTGGACTAGAAGTGATTTAGGAATGTCCCTCTTATTATTGTATTTATCATTACAGGGTGAATCGGTCATTTTTATTACAGGCATTCACATTAAATATGAAGAATTTACCTAAATTTTCGCGCTTTGTCATTTTTTCTGCCTGCCTGATCGCTGGTGATGAGATGGAACAAAGATGACTAGTCTACTTGTCATTCAAAACGGACTTACATCGAGTTTGCTCGCTCAACGTTAATCCGTCTGATTTGATGAGAATATCTTTCAATGTGGATTCCTTCTTCATTTTATCCTAAAATTAAAAAAAAAAAGATTTTCGTTCAAGAATATAAGGAATATTTTCTCTTAATCTTGTCATCATAGCAAAATGAAATATAACCAAGGAATAATTAAGTCGCAATAGACGCCATCAGTCAAGACTGACAAGGGATTTAGTAAATATCTTGATGCCATTGACTATGCACACACCTTTGTCTACCATTGTAATATGCCAGTAACAAGACCATCTCCAAACTCATACCTCAATTAGTCTCATTAACACTGACCCTAAACCTGATTCAAGCCTAATTAACTCTGACCCTAAATCAGATTCAAGCCTAATTAACCCTGGCCCTAAATCTGATTCAAGCCTAATTAATTCTGACCCTAAACCAGATTCAAGCCTAATTAACCCTAGCCCTAAACCTGATTCAAGCCTAATTAACCCTGGCCCTAAAGATGATTCAAGCCAAATTAACTCTGACCCTAAACCAGATTCGAGCCTAATTAACCCTGGCCCTAAATCTGATTCAAGCTTAATTAACCCTGGCCCTAAACCTGATTCAAGCCTAATTAACCCTGGCCCTAAACCTGATTCAAGCCTAATTAACCCTAGCCCTAAACCTGATTCAAGCTTAATTAACCCTGGCCCTAAACCTGATTCAAGCCTAATTAACCCTGGCCCTAAACCCGATTCAAGCTTAATTAACCCTGGTCCTAAACCTGATTCAAGCCTAATTAACTCTGACCCTAAACCTGATTAAACCCTAATTAACCCTGGTCCTAAACCTGATTCAAGTCTAATTAACCCTGGTCCTAAACCCGATTTAAGCTTAATTAACCCTGGTCCTAAACCTGATTTAAGCTTAATTAACCCTGGCCCTAAACCTGATTCAAGCCGAATTAACCCTGGCCCTAAACCTGATTCAAGCCTAATTAACCCTGGCCCTAAACCCGATTCAAGCTTAATTAACCCTGGCTCTAAACCAGATTCAAGCCTAATTAACCCTGGCCCTAAACCTGATTCAAGCCTAATTAACCCTAGCCCTAAACCTGATTCAAGCCTAATTAACCCTGGCCCTAAACCTGATTCAAGCCTAATTAACCCTGGCCCTAAACCTGATTCAAGCTTAATTAACCCTGGTCCTAAACCTGATTCAAGCCTAATTAACTCTGACCCTAAACCTGATTAAACCCTAATTAACCAAGACCTTAAACATGATTCAAGTCTAATTAACCCTGGCCCTAAACCTGATTTAAGCTTAATTAACCCTGGACCTAAACCTGATTTAAGCTTAATTAACCCTGGCCCTAAACCTGATTCAAGCCTAATTAACCCTGGCCCTAAACCAGATTCAAGCCTAATTAACCCTGGCCCTAAACCTGATTCAAGCCTAATTAACCAAGACCCTAAACCTGATTAAAGCCTAATTAACCGAGACCCTCAACATGATTCAAGCCTAATTTTAGACTAAATAAGATGGGAAATAGGCGGAAATCTTTCAAAATGTTTGTGAAACACTTGGCGTTACGATCGAACGAAATACTATAAAGTTTGTGGAGCGAATTAAACATGGCATCGGATATGCCTTTGCAACTTTTCTACTGTGCACGGCTTGCTTGTTGAGTGCAGCTGAATATTTCTACCCTGACTCGAATGTCCAGTTGTCAAAGCAGACTATGAAAACTAAACAATAATTTACAAATTATTTCGCATTCACTATTTTCTTGCCAAAAAATAAGCCGCAGTTAAAATAATACGAAATATTTTGAAGACTTTATCAATAATCACATTAAGAAATTTACATCAAATAATTTAATGCTAAAATAGTTGATCAATTAGTGTTGTTCAGATTAAGGTAATCATTCTTTGGGATTTAAATATTCCAAAATAATGGCGGCTGTCAGCAGAGTTTTATTTTATTATACCAAAGACGATTGATATTTTGATAGAAAGAAAGAAAAAAAATCAATTCCAGTGAAACAAGATAAAACATCTTCTTGTCTTTTGCGATTGATATCTTCCGCTACCATAATAATATCTATCTCCTGTCACAGGCATGAATCTACATCTCCCCGTGATCTTTCCTATTGCCAAATATCTTCAAAATATGACGAGCCATTGGTATGCCATACTGGTTGAAGTAGAAACGAGTCGATAAGTTAACTATTCCCAATTCTCCGTGAAAACAAGAAGATATTACTCCCATTGTTAACCTTGACAAGAACACTCTTTTCTATCTTTCTAAGATTTCTGATGTTTCCATCAACTTTTAACTATTAAAGTTTGTAGTGTAGTTTAATATTGTTTTCGGCAAACCGAAAATATGTAAATAAAAACTGGAGGCGATAATATACAAAAATTTGTTTTGTTTCTCAAAAGATTAATTTTGAGAAACAAAAGAAAATATTTCTTATCTTATTATTGAACATTATTATTTATTTACACGATCAAAAAAATAATTGAAATATTTAAATAATTTTGCAGTTCTATAGTACGAGGGATGCTGAAAAGTTCCTGATCTGACCAATTATCGAAATTCTGACCAAATGGCAAATCATTAAAACTTTTTGGGAACCTTTTTTTTCAGTAGGGCGAAGACATTTTTGACATCCCTTTGTACATGGCAATACACTTTGTTGCTCTTCATTTTCTTGCCTACGTCTAATACTTTCTGCTTATTAATTGTAATGGTGATGACCCGTTTCCTTATAAGGAAATATACGGCACTCATTGACCAAGCAGCAAGTGCTACTTTCGGTTGAAATTTATAAAATCTTTCTGCTAAAACATTTTTTCAAGAAAAAAAGTTTCTCAAGTTCAGTAACCGTTATTGCTCTTTCCAGTATTGATGGAGGTTTCCTTCCTAACCTTTTGTTTAAAAGTGTCGAATATCAACATCTTGATTATGTCATTATTTTCTCTTTTACTTACATGTGCTATCCGTTTTAGTTGTTCCTGCTGTTGAGAATCCTCAAGTGATACTGTTTCTCTTATCTGTTATTTAATACAGTTTTTGATTGTGATTCTATTGCGCCAGATCCCGAGGCTCGAAGAAGGAAGGTCTCCACTAAGACCTCCAAATAAAGCCATTTTTAATCTTTGATCTTTCTAAAGTGGTGCTATACAGCTGACATTTTACATATTTCTGAACGAGTTTGGTGCTAGGCATGATATTCATATGAAATTCACGATCTGGCGAGGATATTTAAGAACAGGTTTTGGTTTTGTAGCAATTAGCGGTGTTGGGAGAAACTACTCCTAACAAAGCCTATTCTTAATTTCAGGTTTCCTATCTTCTATACAAAATTTCTTATAATTGATCAATACACCGAAGTATTTGAATTGTTTCGCATTTGCTAATTCCACATTCTGAAGCCTAAAATTAAGATACCACGTATTATTTACATTATTAGGACAGTTATCCCCATCTTCATTGCCATATTCACAACGTTTCAGACGTTGTGCGCTGCGACCTTTCTCAGGAAATTGGAATTTCGAACCGAACCCTTTATTTCGTCCACCGGGGTAGACTGTTCTAGTTCCACGTGCCATGCCTCTTCCGGGTGTCTCAGTTATTTCCCTTTAACTTTCCAAGTTTTGGTTCACCATTGTTGTGGTCTGGTATTGAACTCACAACTTTTTGGGTCTATTCACTGGATCTAATCAATGTCTTTATCCACTGGGCCATGTGTCCTTTGTGGACATCTGTATATGAAAAGCAATGAATAACTACAAAATAATTGTAATATAAGCTTTGGTAAAACATGCAATAATAATAAAAAAAATTGCAATATGAGCTCTGGTAAAAATGGTTGCTGAGACATTAGGTTTATAAATCCCAGAAATTCATACACAGATGTCCTCAAGGACACATGGCCCAGTGGATAGATCCAAAGAGTTGTGAGTTCAATACTAAGTCACAGCAGTGGTGAACCAAAAAAACTTGAAAAAGTTGAATTAAAGGGAAATAACTCCGGAAGAGGCATGGCACGTAGAACTAGAACAATCTGCCCCGGTGAACGAAATAAAGTGTTCGATTCGAAATTCCAATCACCTTAAGAAGGCCGGAGCGTACAATGGCCGAAACGTTGTGAATATGGCAATGGAGATGAGGATAACAGTCCGAATAATGTAAATAACACAAGTAATCATAATACCTCATGACAGATGATATAGACAGATATTAAGATAACTGTTGATCACCTTCCTTGCCACCAACTAGACTCAATGAAACTAATTTATAATACAGACATATATCTAAACATTATCTTAAATGTTTATCTATTTATCTCATGAAGTTTGGTTTATCTTTCTATGCCATTAAACAGATGATAAATTCGCGTATCGCGATGTAATTGTCTTTTACACAGGCGGATTGTTTTTTAAACGATTATATATTCTGTTAAATTCATTTCGTGTCTTATAAACGCAAATCCTTCCCAGATTCTCAAAAGTTCATATCTGGTCAGTTTCGCATTTGAACGTAAACAAAGCAATTTCTAAAGAAGTAATGGATTTTTTAATTTTATCAATCCGGCATATTTTTATCAATTTACACGTTATTTTTTATGGATACTCATATTTGAGCAGACGCCCTGTTTATTTATTAAATAGTGTATGTATTTATTTTTGTCTACCGGCCTGAATATTCGAGAAATATTATTACAGAAAAATATGCGATATTCGGCAGGATTCGAACTTGCGTCCCCCTTGGCAGGAGAAACTGTCGTTAAATCCGACTGGTGCTCTAGACTGTCTCGGTCACGTAGAAAGGCAAAGTCACCAACTTGCTATTATGATAGAGTCCATTTGTCCCCTAAGCGAGAAATAAACCGAAACTAATTCGAGTTACGCCCTTTCTTCATAAAGTGAAAAAAGAATAGAAAAAAAAAAAAAAAAAAAAAACGGTGAAAAAAGTTAAAATTAGAATTCGCATTTTCAGTTACAATATTGTTTCTTTATTTAGTCCTGCTGATCATTTCGTTTAAAACAAGGAACCCCAAAAAAGATTATTTGATGTGCTTAACTCTACTTTTAATTGAAATTTAAAAGAATTTAATTTTATTATGATCGTTTTTTTTTTTGTTTTTTTTTCAGACAATCCCAAGGCTAAGGTTCCGATGCCGAGAAAACGCGAAGTCTCGAACCTGGTATGCCCGAGACAATACTGCCAACTTTCTACGATGGTGTCGAGATTTTGGAATTAATGAAGGATGTATGTTCGAGTCTGAAGATTTGGGTAAGACCAGCATGTCGACTATTAATTCCTTTTGCCGACCGAGCACGATTGATATCGAAGAATGTAAACGATGTGGGACAAGCTCTTCGAAAATAAAGAGCGATTTTATGGAAGTAATGACACATTAACAGGATTTTGGTGCACATGGACAAAGTAAATGGGTAGATAAATATACTAACGCAGAAAATGAAATAGGCGATAGGCTGTTTCATGCTAGACGTCCAGCATGAAACAGCCTGTCGCCTCTGAGTGTTGACTTGTATGTTCACTTTTACGCTCTATCTCTGATATTGAGCACTTTATCCCATAAATATAGCACACCTTAAGAGTATATTTCTTCATATATATATATATATATATATACACACACACATAAACACACTCATATATATATATATATATATATATATATATATATATATATATATATAAAAGGAAATATAGTTTTAAGAAATAGTATATTTATGGGATAAAGTGCTCAATATTAGAGATAGAGCGTATCTAAATATAAATATAAAAGTGAACATTAAAGTCAACACTCAGAGGCAGCAGGCTGTTTCATGCTGGACGCAATCGTCAGGCGGCGTGACGATTGCGTCTAGCATGAAACACCCTGTCGCCTCTGAGTGTTGATTTCAATGTTCTCTTTATATATATATATATATATATATATATATATATATATATATATATATGTGTGTGTATATATATGTGTGTGTGTGTGTGGGCGAGGTTAAAGATCAAACGTAGATCAAATATGGATCGGAATTCGACAGAATGATAAAATAAAGAACAAATAGGAAGCGTTTATCAATCTAACATGTTTCACTTTTATTAAAGCTTCGTCAGCGACAAACAGACAGAAACAGACAAAAAGACAGGAACACTGGTATTTTCAATTTTGTTGGGGTCAGTTCTCATTGTCACCTGGATTAAAACCGTAGACAATTCTATATGTATGTAAGTTTGTGAAGATTCTTGCATGTCCAAGTGGGCCTCGGATGTCAATGCGTGTTCGTAATTGTGTATGCGTGCCTGTCTAGTGGGAGTTGTAAAGTCTTCACCTTTGTGCGGTCTAGCCAGCGCAGCAGTGTGTCGCATCATTTGAATTTATAGCCGATCTTTTTAAGCATGTATTCCTCGTGTTAGATATGTTAGACTCTTTAAGAATGGATTAAAAGAAAGACTGCAATGTAATATAATGTTTTAGACATATGTTTATAGTTGGCAATAATATTATCATTAAGTTTTCAATGTATTTTATCCTTAAATAATTATGTTCTTTTTTAATTGGGATGACATCAGTAAAATCAAATTTATGTCCAACATCGTTTCGATGCAAAACGACAGAGTTAGATTGTATGTCCAAACGCAAGTCGCTCTTGTGTTCGTAGATGCGGGCTTTTAGATCACGTTATGTCGCCTCCACATAAACATTTTTGGATTGTAAACAATTTATTTGAAAAATCCCGTCATTTGAATCGGTGTTGGGTTTATTTTTCTTCCTAATTATATCTCTGATTATATTGGAGGTGGTGGTAAAAATCCTAGTATTAGGGATGACTAATTTGTTTGCAAGTTTAGTAGAAAGAGTGTTGGAGGTCAGGATTATGAATTTTGTGTAATGTTTGTTAGAAGTGTTATGGTGGTGTTTGTTTTTTTTTGGCTTTGTGGATTTTGTAACCTTGTTTGTTAGCATTGAGGATAAAATGATGTGGGCAGCGGAGAATTTTGAAAATTTTCTCAATATACTCTTCATTTAGATATTCCGGCCTACATATCCGAAGGGCTCTAAGGTAAAATCCTATGATTAGTCCAGATTTTATTCTTTGGTTATGGTGGGAATAGAAGTTGATTAGATCGTTTTTGTTTGTGGATTTATGATAAACTTTGAAATCTAATTTCTCATTGTTGCGTATTAATAAGATGTCGAGGAAAGGTAGATAATTGTTTATTTCAAATTCGTGTGTGAATTCAATGCTAGATTCAACCTCATTGAATTTCATTATTATGTCCAATAGATTTGTATCTTGAGGATATAATAAGAGAATATCATCTGTATATATAGGTAAGTACAGCTGTTTGGCATGATGTGTTTAAATGAACCGGATTCTAAGAATTCTAGAAAAAGGCAAGCGAGAACACCACTGAGAGGTGATCCCATAGGTAAGCCGAATTTTTGCATATAGAGAATATTGTTGAAAAAGGAGAAACAGTGGTTGGTGATCAGTTTGCATATTTTTATAATTTTCTGGACGCGTAGCGGAAGCCTTTATTTGAACTTTTTGAGGTGGTTTCACAATATGTTGAGGCATTTTGTGATGGGTATATTAGTGTATAGTGATTTGATGTCTAAGCTCGCCATAACGATGTTTTCCATATTTACATTTCGTATCCTCTGGATTAAGTCACCAAGTGTTTGATATGTGTTGTGTTGATGGTTCCTAGTAACGGAGTTAGGACTTTTGTAATGACTCTAGCTAACTTGTGGGGTGCACTGTTGATTCTGGAACAAGGGGTCTGTTGTGTATCTCGGGTTTCTGCGTTTTAGGTAAGAGGTATAGTGTCGGTGAGATGGGGTGGTATTCTATTAATCTGCTCCAGGATTTGTTTTCATTTTTTAATAGTTTCTTAACTGTTTTGTGTCTGTGTTTACTGCTTGTTCATTGGTTTTTGTATAGGCGTTGTTATTTAAAAGAAAGGTTCTAATTTTTCAATGGAGACATTTCTGTTTCTTTTTCTCTTATTATAAGATAAAGAACAAATAAAATAACGTTTATCAATCTAATATGTTTCACTTTTATTAAAGCTTCGTCACAGATTGAAAGAAAACAGACAAAAAGACAGAACTTTGGTATTTTCAATTTTGTTTTAGTCGATTCTCATTGGTCAGTCATGTATTATGTGCATTAAAACCATTAGATTGATAAGTGTTTCCTCTTTGTTCTTTATCTTATCATCCTGTCGGATTCCGATCCATATTCGATATTTAACTAACTCGGCTACAGAAACTCCGAACTGTGACGCTCTCTGTTTAAAATTAAAAATGAGGGCGTCTATTTCAAATCCGAGCCTTCGTTATAGTAACGTTTGTATTAATATATATTTGGGATTTTTATTTATTAAGCCGACTGATTTGTATCACTTTAAACGTATTTTTTAGTGGATACTTATATTTAAGTAGACTTAATAAATAAACGGAACGTCTATTTATATATGAGTATCCATTAAAAATAACGTTTAATGTGATATATTCTTTTTTGAAAGAATTATTGAATTTTATTTTTTAATCCGATATATCTTTATAATTTCAATCGTTATTTTTAGTGGATACGCGTATTTGTATAGACGTTACGTTTTTACTTTAAAATTATTTATTTAGTCTAATGAACTGCACACGAAAAAATTTATTAAAGAAGACGTGTCCTCCAGAAGGATTTGAAATTGCGTCTCCCTTTGCTGGAGAAAGCACCGTTTTACGCAGCTGCTTTTACTGCTTAGCTGCGAAGAGCTTCGCAATCTGGCAAGGTTCTATTTACCCATTCACACGTGATCACTCAAAACTCGACATAGCCTCGTCTGGGGATCCTCTCTGCCCGGAGTCAGAGAGTTTGACCAGTACAGCTGGAGACGAATAGCCAACATACAGTATTTACTACTGTATTTATGTGAATGGGGACATACCCATTATCGTCCGTAGGTATGTTGCAACAGTTCTAAGAAAGATTGTGTAGCTTTTTATCGTTATTTGCTCCACGGTTTGACATTCAGAGTGGGCCTCCTACTAGACTGGTTGCCACCCAAGGCTAAGCGCCCAGTCTACCCTGCTATTTAAATAATACTTGAATGGAGAAGACTATGAAGAATATAAGCTACTCACACGAATCATGAAAATTAGATTTGTGTGCACTTTTGGGAGGTGGGGGGTGGCTACATGAGGTTTTTTGTTTTATTTGTTTTCCTTTTTTTTTTTTGCTTGATATTTATCTTCCAACTTTGTTGTTATTTCATGTTTCTGTTGGTTTCATTGCAGTTTGTCACCGCCAGGAGAAGCCGGTGGTTGTGTGTCTCCTGGAGTTGGCCCGCTTAGGGTACCGCTTCGGACTGGAGCCGCCCAGCATCGTTAAAATCGAAAAGGAAATCGAACGGGAGGAGAGCGAACTGGCATCACAGATAAACGACGATGACGCTAATGAGGGGGCGGCCGATGAGGGAGAGTCCGAAGTTGGGGACGATGCTGGCAGCCCGGCCGAGAGGAGGAAGAAAAAAGATAAAGATGGCGACGGAGAGACCGACGAACATGACGGAGATAAAAAAGAAGAAGATGTCGACGTAAGCGAAAGTGAATCGCCCGACGGGATGAACGGCCATGCGAATGACGACACTGTCGCTGATGCGGGCAGTGAGGGTCACAAGAGTCGAGCCACCAGTCACGTGAGCGGGTTGAACGACAACGAAGAGAATGGAGACATTGATAAAGAGGGCGAAGAAGAAGGGGAAGAGGAGGAAGAAGAAGAAGAAGAAGAGGGGAAGGAAAAAGAGGAGGAGGAGGAAGAAGAAGATAAGGAGAAAACAGAAGATGAGGAGGTGGGAGAAGATGGAATAAACGGAACGGTGAACGGTAAAGAGGAAGATGAGAATGGTAATGAAGAAGAAAGAGACTTATCGTCTGAAAGCAAAGCTGGTGGTACACGGTCGAACAGTCCGGCCAAAAATGACAGTGGAACAACCTCCCCAAGCAGAAAGTCCCCGACTAGTCCTCGTTCACGGATTGATAATATTAAAGCTAGACAGCTTGATAAAAAGGTACGCATTAACCACTCTTTTATTTTAACACTTTTTTCTTCTCTCATATTGCGAAAAGGATATTTGATAATATATATGGTCTCAGTCGAGCTTCATTTAAAATAAGGAAATATAATTGTCGTCATTGATTACAAGTGTATACAAAAATGGTTTTATTTATTATAAACCTAAATTCAGCTCCCAATTTCAATTGATTAATGAGTTTCTTTCCTCCCAGAACATTTCATTTCTGCATTTTTTTAAAAAGAAATAATGACTCTTCTTCTAATTCCAAAAGTAATTTTCCATTTTTTGGACAATTCATGGAAAGAACTGCTTCTAATAATTCAACAATATCCTCTATTACTTATAATTGCTACATATATATATATATATATATATATATATATATATATATATATATATATATATATTGATGCATGTTTCATTAAAGAATATAGACAAGTTTTGTGTATTTTAAGTTCCTTTCATATTGTCTCATAAGCTTAATAATATTATCATTGAAAGACGAAACAAAAACAGACTATCATTATTGTTTTGTCCGTGTATTGGTTGATATATTGAAAAGTAATTGTCATCTTTGATAATGGCTTATGTAAGTCGAAAGCTTAGATCGGATTTAAACATATATCAATATGGTGATTTCCTTTCGTCTTTTCAATGATAATGTTATTAAGCTTATCAGACAATATGAAAGGAACTTACTTAAAAGAAATAGACAAAACTTGTCTATATTATTTAATGAAACATGCATCAATGAAAAATTGGTGCCTAAATATATATATATATATATATATATATATATAGATATATAGATATATGCATGTATGTATGTATGATAGTAAAAAAAAAAAAAAAGAACAGTAAGATATATAATCCGGTGTTCTTATTGATTTTTTTATTTTTACAAAACAGTGCTCAATGTAAGTTTACAGATCATAAATATTATAAATTAACTGATTTAAAAATATGGTTTCATCGCTACACAAGAATTACCATATTTCAAAAACAGAAACGAAAACCTTCAAATTCAATTATATAATTAAAACAAAAGTATTAGTTTTGTTTCATCTTCAAGCGAGA
>OZ010602.1:4059446-4079446 GCA_963932145.1 Acanthosepion lycidas | reverse complement strand
ACCAATGAGAAAAAGACATAATCAATCGATCATGCTGTACTTAAGTCGGTAGTATCTGTCTATTTCTACCCTCCACTCTCTCTTTCTTTCTCTCTCTCTCTCTCTCTATCTATCTAAAAATAAAAATGAAACCCACTGCTCTATCATTTACAAAATAAAAAGGAGATCCTTTACATCTTAGAAAGTATATATATATATATATATATATATATATATATATACTTTTTAAAATGTAAAATCTATATATACATTTCTAAAATGTAAAGGATATATATATATATATATATATATATATATATATATATATATATATATATATATTACTGAAATTTTCAAAATTATATATTTTTTAAATATACGCTGTTTTGAAATTGAATGACCTTGAGGAGATTATTTTGAAATATTCTCTAATAGATTTGTGTTTTGCCAAAATGTATGTCAAGAAATTATAACCATTTTGCTTTCTTCCTTGCTAAATCGTGTCAAAGGCCAAAGGTTAACGGTGCCTTGTTATTTCAGGTCAAGCATGTTGCCTCAGAGCACAACGTAAGTGAATATGTCAACCAAATTTCTGAAGGCAAATATTGCATTTTCGGAAGAGTTGTCTTCATCAGGGTAAGATCTACAAACCGCCGACCCAGGCAAAAAAAAAAACGTAGCGTTGAACACAGAAACATTCACTGGATTCAATGTCTTACAATTTGTCCCCTTTGTATGATCGTTATGTGTGTTGTAGACGGTTTAAAATGATTTAACTCATTTTAATTACAAAAATAATTATCAGATTTTGAGTTATTTATCCGGCGGAGTGATACTGTCTTGTATTTGGCATAAAATGCCAACGATTTTATCTGTATTTTTAATGAAAAAGGATTCTTCCATTTGTTATGAAAATTTAACTGAAAGAAAACATGATCAATGACTTTATAATTTAAAAAGAGTTTTTTTTTTATCATTGCATTCGCCTGCTATTTAAAACGGAAGCAAAGAGCTTACTACAAAAGTTGATATCAGACACAACAGTGGCTTTGTTCGTTCGTTCGTTTTGTTCCACAAAAGAATTGAATAAACTAAGAAGGCAAACAAGAAATCCTTAGTTAAACAAAATTAAAGGCTTTTAAAAAATCTTTTTTCAGTGCTTTTACTTGGATTCGAACAGCGAACACTAGTGATGAAAATAATCACATCATCAATGCCTCAGCCTTTTGAACGACACTTTCTGCGCTTTCCAGGTGTATTTAACATCTGTTAATTGTTAAGCATCGCCCCATATTTATATTTTATCCACCTGAATGATGTTTGGCAAAACATCGACGAAAAAAATTGTATTAAAAACAACAAATATTAAAATACTAGCAGAATAAGTGAAATAGTGCAGAATTCCACAAAATATTTGCGACATATTTGTCGAAAATATTTGCTCAAAAATTATCATTAAATCTTTGCGAAAAAAATTGTCAACGCAGTTTATTACTAGATTATGTCATATTAGAAAAATATGTAGTGAAAGATTCCCCATTTTGTGGACTTTGCTAGCGATGAAGAATCGATATTCAATCAATCAACTTTGATCTCGTTGCTTGTCTACTTCCTTATAAGGCACGGTGCTTCATTTGTATATAAGTATATATATAATGAGAATTAAGTGCATTTCTAAAGAGAGAGAGAGAGAGAAACAGACAGACAGACAGAGAGAGAGAGAGAGAGACACACAGAGAGAGAGAGAGAGAGACAGAGACAGACAGACAGACAGAGCGGGGCGTGCGTGGGAGTGTACAGGGCGTGTGCAGTCCACATCAAGCCCTCTAAAATGATACGTACCTTCTGCAGAATCCAGTGAATGTTTCTGTAATTATGTTGTCACGTGATCTCACACTTGTCGGCCATCTTTGTTGTTTGCCTCGTGTCTCGGCCTACCCTCCACCCCCTGCCCTCTGTGTGTGTCTTTGAGCCTTCTTATGCCCCCCCCCTCCCACCGATGTGTGCCTTTGGTCAAGCTTTCTTTGTTTACCTCAGTTGTAGTTTTATCACGCACTGTCTTTTTTTAGTTTTCAACAAAATTGCTTCATTTTCTTTGTAGATTTGTCATTGAAATTCATATATATTACATTCGTGAATATATATATATATATATATATATATATATATATATATATATATATATATATACCCAATTCTGGTGTCTTATCAAGTGATGGTGTTGAAGACACCAGAAGTGTTGAAACAAAATGGCTATTTTTGTAGTGATTTTATAACATGTTTATGTTATATTTTTCGAATAAATAATTATATATATATATATATATATATATATATATATATATATATATATGCGCACGCACACAAACGCACAAACACGCACACACAAACGTCCATATACACAACCATACACTAGAATATATACATAAATACAATTCACATGAATATATATATATATATATATATATATATATATACATACTTATGATTATATACACAAGAGCATGCCGAAAGTGTTACGGTCTCATCAAGAAGCCCTTACAAATCTGATGTTTAATTACGGCGTCAAAATTTGGGAGATTAGTTGGGCCGAGAGATTTTGTGCACGCCTTCGTATATATATATATATATATATATATATATATATATATATATATATATATATATATATATATATATACAGGGTGTCCCAAAATAATGTATACACTTTTTGAATCGTTATAACTTATTCAATTTATGTATTTTGACTTGTAAATAAGATTACTACAAGAGAAAGAAACCACATTTAATTAATTTGAGAGTAAAATATACAAAAACATAGAAAATTAACTTTAATAAAACCTACTTGGGGCAATGGCAGAATGTTCATATAATGATGAGTTCAAATCAAGTGCTGAAACTGGTTGCCGTTCTGTTCAATACAATTTTCATATCTTGAAAAAATAGACCTACAAACGTCCAGTATCATTTCCTCTGGTATTTGAACACATTCTTCTTCAATTGCTACTCTCATTTTAGCAATTGTTTCAGGTTTCCTGCTGTAAACTTTGTCTTTTAGAGACCCCCACAAAAAATCCAAGGGTCCAATCCATCTGTTTCGCATATTTTCATCCATATAAGTTCTCACATCACGGTAATATATTATTAACTATTAATATTTAAAGAGTGTATACATTATTTTGGGACACTCTGTATATATATATATATATATATATATATATATATATATATATATATATATATATATATATAATGTGTTTGGGACACACTGTATATGTATATATAATGTGTTTGTGCGGAGCTAGTGAGAAAAAGGACTAATATTAATCTATATACGTAGGTATTTCTTATAGTAACCTTTATTTTTAGTGGGTACACGTATTTGAGTTGCTATGCCTATTTTTTTTTTAAATTTTCTTAAACAGTGGCATTAATAACAACCGGCCTATATTGATAAGCCGGTACTAAAGAAAGATTCTGCCTCCTTTTGATATGCATTTGATCTTTAACTCATATATAAGTCTTTTCTAGTTTATATAGAAATTCTAGGATAATCTTAGGGGTAATATAAAGTGAAATATGAAGACGTATGAGTTAACACTATTTGAATTAATTAAATCCGTATATATTTTTGGATTATTTGCTATGTGAAAAAGTTTCCGGCATTTTCTGTCACAAAATAAAATATACAAAATAATCTTTAGCTTATCAGCCCTTTATCATACTCTGTATGTGACTTCATTTAATGCACAAAAATTTATCCTGCCATTGAAGGTGACTCTGAATCCTGAATTTAAATTTGTTTGCATTTCATAGTTACATTGTCGTATCCAGCTATGGTAACAGAAAACACCATTGAGAAAAATTAACAATGAAGTTACTGTAATTGAGAAGCCCAGAAAAAGAAAGCTATGAAAAGGGGCGCCATATTAATAATGTAGAAGGCGAAAGGTTAAAAAGAGAACGCTGGGAAAATTTAAGCACTCTTCTATAATGACCCTGTGCCAGACTAATTTAAGTTCAGTTATAAGCTAATACCTACGTATGTGTATCTATGGGTGTGTGCGCGCTCGCGCGTGTGTGTGTGTGTGTGTGTGTGTTGAAGGGAAAATTAAATTTAATTTTCATACAAAAATATTTCATCATTTCATGCCATAGTTTCGCGTTTGCGTGCCTTTGGTTGTCACAATTTTTACTGATTTTTGAAAAATTAATTTCTCATGATTTTTTTCCAACTAAATTTGCTTTTGTTTTTATGTTTGTAAAGCAATAGACATTCTGTTTGCAATTAACAATTCTAACAAAATCATTCAATCTGTTTTTCTTCTTTCGTTTGAAAAAGAAAAAAAATATGCTGAGGATATGTTCGGCGTGTTTTCAGCAAAACTAATTTTAACATTTTTTTAAAGCACTAAGATTTTACAAGAACAATATTGACTTTTTTAAAGCACTACGATTTTACAAGAACAATATTGAAAATTTTTTAAAGCATTACGATTCTACAGGAACAATATTGATGATTTTTAAAATACTATGATTTTACAAGAACAATATTGATAATTTTTTTTTAAAGCGCTACGTTTTTACAGGAACCATATTGATAATTTTGGGATATTTGACAAAAATCTTTTAAACAGTGATTCATCATTAAATAGAAGTAAAATTCTAAATTTGTTTTTCAACCAAAAACAATGATGTATTTAGAGACTGTTTGAAGTTCTTCAAATCACATAAACCTCAATATCTCGAATTTGCCATGAAACATTTTTCTTAAATTTTAAACGATTAATTTAGACGTCAAAATAAAGTTTGAATTAAATTTTTAGGTAATTTCAACATATTTTATTAAAGTTATTGGATTTATTATAAAAACTGTAGTCTGAAGTTAAGCAAAACCATAAATGACTTTTTACTTCAATAACAATATACTAAAATCAACAACTGATTTCCCCCATGACAGAACAAATAATAAACATATGATAAGTATTTGAAGAATTTAAATCTAAATATAGTGACCTTTTGTTTTAATAAGAGCCAGCAATCTTATTGTCCATTGATTTTATTTAAATTTATTTTTTTTACATCAGCAGGTTCAAATTCCGATATGATGGTTTTAATTGCTTCCTATAGGTTCTATTTTGATGTCATATTATGTGTCAGCTTCACATATAATTTCATCTTTGCAACTGACCTTCGATCGGATTCAAATAGGGACTTTATGGTGGCCATTTTATTATCTTCTGTCCTGTAAATCTTTTCTGCTCATAAAATTAACGGGTAATCTTAGATACATGAGAAAGAGCGTTCATCTTCATCGACTTTGAATCGTTCAATAATGGTTTGGTAGACAATTTCAGCCCATGTCATCACATTGTCGCCTCTTAGCTTTCTTCTTTTAGCCACAGGCACATCTGGATCGGATAGAATCCATCCTTTAGTCCACCGATCAGGCCAATCGAATGTCACCCTAAATTCATCCGTGGAAATTACTTTAGAAAAGTCAATTTTCATTTAATTCTTGGCCTAATTTTGACGCTTTAAACTATTTTCTTTACTGAGAGGAATTTACGTCGAAGATTTCTTGTTAGATCCCAATTGTCTTTTGTCCTTCTTGACTCCCTCAATTCCAGATTGTTCAAAGATCTAAGCGCTGGTCAAAAGTGCTTATTTCGCTATAAGACATTTTAGTATTACGCCTTTTCCTTTGCTTGTAGTTCTCAACTCATATTTTCAACTGACCTCTTTATTGTTCGATGACCTCTGCGAAACTCCTTTCATATCACCAATGTGGATATTCACTCATTCATAATTTTTTTTATCTTTTCTTTTTTTCATTTTCTGTTTTCCAACATTACACATGTTTTAACAGAGTTACTTATTTCTTCAATTGAAACAATTGCGGAACAAGACCAAAGGGTAATTGGGGTAAGGCTGGCCAACACTTTCTATCCAAGACCTCAGTCAGTCAGTTATGTGCCCTGCGTGATACACGTTTAGGCGATCATGTATCCTTCGATACATGACTGATGAAGCTGATTTTTTCCCGCCATTTCTTTCTGTGGTAGACCAGTTAGGCCCCCCAAGTTCCAAGGCTATAGAACTGGGAGGGGCGTAAGTGAATGTAATGGATTCGACTGGAATTTGAACTCGGCTCTCCGATTCCTCAATCCGAGCGGCTATCCATTACTCCTCCTAATCAGATTCACGACTCATGCATTCTTCACACATGCTTCAACATAGAGATTTTCCAAGCGTAGCTTAGATGTGGCACAAGGCCGAAAGTATGGGGCGCCCATTGAGAATCGAACTCACTACTCAATCGTAATTGTTCTAGCAAGACTAACTTGCTAGCCCTTACACCACTTCGAGGTGCCCCTGTGATTTTCCAAGCGTAGCTTAGATGTGGCACAAGGCCGAAATTAGGAGGCACCCAGTGAGGATCGAACTCAGTCGTAATTGCTTTAGCGAGCCAAGATTGCTAACCATTACACCACCTCGAGGTTCCCACACATGCTTCAACATATATTATGGAAGAAAAGAGAAATAGTTTTTATTAGATTTCAGAGGCCATAAACTAATATTAGTTTAATTTGCATAATAATTTCGGTCACAACATTTTTCTAAATTCTAAATATCTGAAAATATAACCAGTAAAAATGACTAAAATTTAGTTAAAAATTTTGCCAAGGGTAGAAATGGACAAGATTACATTTGAGAAATATTGGATCTGGACTTTTCGAATTATTGAAGTTTATGTAATTTACATAATAACCTCAGACGCGCTGTATGTGTGTTTGCAATGCGAATATGTGCGGAGTGTCATCTTAAAATGTAGACTATTATTAAAAAATAAAAAAATAAAACCATTTTAAATTCCGACCCACCCGTTCATCTCACAGTTTTGACAAACACAATTTATTCATATTTATCTGAAGCTGAGCAAATTTGTTCTTTATTTATGGGGAAACTTTTCCTAATTACAAATATGATGTGTAATCAGTATATTAGGGAAGAAAAATATCTTTGCTGTCAACAAAGTTTTAATCACATAATGACTCTTGTGCTTTGTTGACAGAAAAATCACGATCATTGTCTTAGGGCGCCCCGGTAATACCTCATGATGACATTGTGTTTTCTTGATTTACAGCCATAGTATAGGCATGACAGATGTAAATGTAGCCTTGTCATATATTCCTGTATTCAAAACTTTCTAGTCATAAGCCAAGTCATCTTCTTCTATTTGCCGCATCCCTTCAGAACATGAGTGATCATGGTTCTCCACGACGTCTTATCCCTTGTGGCCCTTAACAGGTTTCTCCCTTTCTTAAGGCATCCACCCTTGTTTCGCCATCCATTCACACAAGCTCGTCAGGTAGATGGCTCGCTGCTTCCCCTATCACTCTTGGCCTTAATATGCCCTGTGAGGGTTAAGTTTTCCAAGCCCTTCTTCCTCATTATGTATCCAAGAAATTTCAGCTCTCTCTTCCCGATTCTGATCATAAGAGTTTTTTGTTTTTTTTTGCCATCATGTTCTTAAAACGAAACGCTGAATAATATGATCAGATAACAATGTCGAAACCCTGGGCGGGGTAATTTGAATTTCAGCTGAATCAGGCTGAAAAGGCAAAATGACTTTGTACATTATCTGGCGTTTGATTTTTTAGCTTGAAATAAAATGTGATAAAGTAGAAACAACAAATCTCAATGAACGATTAAAAAAAAATAAAAGAATTAAAGAGAAAAAATAATGATATATAAGTTTATATACAAAAATATGATATACAAATTTATATATCCAAATACATGACATTTTAATGAGCAAATGGAAAAATATTAGGTTGGTGCAAAAATAATGTCGTTTTTCACATATGTTACTATGTGAGCAAACGACATTATTTTTGCAACAACCTAATAGTTTAGGGATTTTTCAATGTAACTTCCTCTGAGTAAATTATTGAACGTTTCATGATCTACAAATCCCCTACGATTGAGATACGACCATATATAACTACAATCAATATATTACTGGCCTGCGTTTAATATATTACTGGCCTACGATGAATATATGACCGGCCTACGATTAATATATGACTGGCCTGCGATGAATAAACGACCGGCTTGCGATTAATATACAACCTATGATGAATATAGGACTGGCCTACGATGAATATATGACCGGCCTACCATTAATATATTATCGGTCTGCCATTAATATAAGACCGGCTTGTGATTAATATACGACCAGCCTATGATGAATATAGGACTGACCTACGATTAATATATGACTGGTCTACGATTAATATGTGACCGGTCTACAGGAGATGAACTGAAATAGACCGGTCATATATTAATCGTAGTTGAAATCTAATTGAAGTTTTCCATATTGTCTTCTATATTTACCATCTCATCGGATTCCAAGCTGAACTTTACTCAGATATCTATCAATAATATAGAGTGAATAAATAAATGTTCAATCTCTTGACCAACTACAAAGTTTCGCATAAGGACCAGGGAGCCCAATGAATTTACTGAATTATTAACAGATTGTCTTGTAAACTTTGGAGTGAATCAAGTTGATATGCTTTTATTATAATCTCTTATAATAAAAATGATAATAATAAATTGCTCTACTTTGTATTGAGCACTTTTTAAAAACGCTACGAACAGTGAAATTTTACTTCATCTGTTCTTTCTGTCATTTGGAAATATATATATATATATATGTGTGTGTGTGTGTGTGTGTGTGTGTGTGTGTGTGTGTGTGCCAAGTATGGTGAAAGGTTTTCGCTTAACTTACTTTCCAAAATCTGATCAAATGACCAAACATCAAAGTTTTTGAATCTCTTAACATTGCAATGTACTTTTAGAACACACTCACACACACATATATATATATATATATATATATATATATATCATAAAGCAAATCATCTAAATACTCCAGCACTTTCCTCGGTATCCTAAGCTATTTTTTAGTAATACTGTTCTTGATTCTTCATGAGAATTTTAGTTCTTATAACGTTTTTACTTTTAGATGTCGTTCCGAATGAATCAGTAACGATCGGTTAAAATGTCGATATCAACTTCCACTTTTCTTTTTCTTTCATTTTTCTTGTGAAGATGTCCAGATATTGTTCAACATTTCATTTGCTTTCGATTTCATTTTGTGATCTTCGGGAATAACGATATCCCCGAGCTGACAAGTCTTCTAGATTCTTCTATAAATATAATCTGATTTTATGGCCTGGATTGGGTGATGATAAGATTTCAGTGGTTCACCCTCCAAACCCAATCTTGCCAATACTTATTACATTCCCTTACGATTCATTTCTTCATCTTTCACTACATCTTTCGCATTTACTAGTTGCATGTGTTACGTCGGGCTTATAAAATGAGTGACTCTCAGCGCGTTGTTCAGAGCCGTCATTCATAGCAATTCAGATTCTCACACTATTATTATTATCATCATCATTATTATCACCATTACTACTACTACTACTACTACTATTTCAGCTGTTGTTACTACATTTACTACTACACTAGTAACATTTATAAACTCTAATCTCATCGGTTTCTTAAATAAATAATCCTTGTATCACTATTTGCCAAAACTGATAATGGATAGAACAGCCTTTTTCTCATGCTGTCTGAGCGTAAAATTGTATTCACGTACATCAATGCTAATGTTTAATTGTACCATCAAGTCTAGAGTTTTCTCGAGGAGATTAGAGTATGTAGAAGCGGGAGGTGGAGGGGGGAGAGATTTAATCGTGTACAAATATTTCTCTCATTCACAAAGAAAAAGGAAAAAGGAAAGAAAATAGAAGATAAAATTTAAATCCAAAATTTTTAAAAATCCAGAAACAGCTGCAGTGATTGACAAAAATTGCTTTTATTTTTTCTTAGTCCAGTTTCTTCTCATGAAGAATGTTTTAGTCCAACATGAAATAGATTAGAAACAGGAATTTCTTAATGACTCTTCTTCTTAGGTCGACTCGGACTACTGCTACCGGGTTGCTGCTTGATACATTTGTCTTTTATTTATACATGGCACGCGGTCGTAGTAGTAGACAAAGGGTCGACTTAATTTAAATGTGGTTTACTTGAAGAGTATAAATTTTATAATAACATAATGACTATATCTGCTTAAAAGCTGATATTTTCATGATTAATAGTTTGATATGTTTTAAATGCTGTGTAAAGTTCATCTTTCTCGTAAATTATAAATTAATTAAATTTTATTTTAAGTTAGCATCCACTGACTAAGGTTATCGTATTTTATTAATAATTTTCAAGAAAAGACGTTTTTATTTCGTCAGAAACTGGTTAACAGAATATGTTTTAATAATTTCAATCTAATTTTTTTTACAAAATTTATTTGGATTTTCAAAGTTTTTCTGCACAAAAAATACAAGTGAAACAGACATCAACGACAGTTACCAAGATTTGAAACCAGTTCGCTAAGTTTATATTCTAAGTCTGTATCAGGCACGTGCCGTCAGTAATTACTCAGGGGAGGCAACTTTTGACCTTTATTTTGTGAATCTACAAACAATAAAATATTTTGCATTTTATGCATAATAATCAGAGTAACAATTTTGTTGGATTACGTGCATATTGTGGCACAGAAGGAAAATCTATTTTATTCAGGGTAGGCACTGCCTACCTTGCCTACATAAACGGCACGCCATTGATCTTTATCAACCAATTGCAAATTAAACACTTTTCTCTTAAATTTTGACCCTGTTGCCATATGCTTTATAGAAACTTTATCAATGTCAGTTGCATATTTAACAAATCGATGTTCCTTTTCATTTCAGAATTCAATCAATTAATCAAGAACTAATCAGAAATTATCAAAACTAAAAGACGTCGTGTTTTCCATTTTTATTCTCTTAATTGGAAGTGTTTTTTGGCTTTGTTATCGTTTCATTTTTATTTTACAGCTTCTGAAAGAAAAACATTTGATGGTCCGTGTGGGCGGCGGTTGGGACACCCTTGACCATTACCTCAGTCATCATAGTCCGACCAAAATCCTGGAATTTAAGCGCAACGATCTGACGAAGACGCCGAACACGAGCCCGAAACACGACCCAGACACGGGAGAGACGGCAGGGACGAACAATAGTTCGGAGGAAAAATATCTAGTCATTTCCGGAAAGTATAAGCGAAACTGATGACAACAACGGCTGGCATGTGATATTTATTTATTTACTTGATTCATTATATATATATATATATATATATATATATATATATATATATATATATATATATATATGAATAATCTCAAGGACAAAAATGAAGCGAAATGTAGATGATAAGCAGTGGTGATATCAATTCTTCACGCGATTACCATTACTTAAAAATGTCACGGACGACGTGAACATTTTTGATTTTGATTTTAATTCTGATGAGAATCAAAAATAGGATACAAAATAAGATGGGCAAAACGTTGGATGCCTTCAAGTATGGAGGCCCAAGAGGATTAGAAATATTAGCTTTGCAAAAAGATCAATAATAAGAAAAATCAATGAGAAGAAATTCTATGACACGGACAAGTGGATTCAAAACTTATAGTCTTTTTAAAAAAAAACGCACTTGAGATATTTTTTTCGAATAAAGCGTGACCTTTTATCAAAACTAACATTTTTGAGGAAGTCTAACAGACGAATTTGCACAAAACCAGACATCAGACTCTCATTCGTCCCACCCTCTCTCCTGTATATATATATATATATATATATATATATATATATATATATATGTTTTTTTTATTAGCCCGACATACTTTTTATCACTTTCAGCGTTATTATTCGTGGATACGCTAATATTAATACTTTAATATATAAACGGGGTGTCTACTCAAATACGAATATCCACTGATAATAACGCTTAAAAGTGATTATATATATATATATATATATATATATATATATATATATATATGTGTGTGTGTGTGTGTGTGTGTGTGTGTGTGCTTTTGTGTTTGTGTGTGTGTATGTGTGTATAATCTTTACGTGTGAAAGATAGTGTTTACGCATAAATTTAAAGTATATATTGTTAAAATTTGTTATATTAATAGAGGAAGAGTCCTCAGTATCGGAGGCAGAGCGTTTGTATATATATATATATATATATATATGAGAAATAAGTAACTCTCGAAGGGGTATACTTAGAATGGAACAACGAAATAATTTGTGCGTATGTATGTATGTATATAAATGTGTATCTATCTATCTATCTATCTATCTATCTATCTCTCTCTCTATATATATATATATATATCGTCATATAAATGCTTATGTATATTTGTTTGTATAGACTCACACACATACATACATACATACATACATACATACATACACACACTGATATACATACAATTTCACATCAGCACAATTAACAAATACACATATTTTATCTACTGAATTTACTGATGTAATATATATGCTCGCACACAAACATACAAATACACGTCTGAATGTACATGTACTTGATTTAGCATATCAGAATTTTCTTAGCTGGTCGGAAAGAAGGTCTTGTACACTGGCACTACACAGAATAACAAACAAATAGTTGTAGCAAATAAAAAAAACGTATATCAATTGAACACTTGCAGCAGCAGCAACAACAGAAATGGAAAATGCATGGAACTAGAAGAGAAAATAGCGATATAATCTAGATGTTGAATTTCCACATTACTTTAAACAAAAGGCTAGGTAGGAAACTCCCATCAAGATAAAAAGAGCAACAAGCGACAGTGGACTTGAGATATATTTTACTGAAAAACTGTTTTAAGAATATTTTTTTTACAAATTACAATCGACAGTAACGCTGTTTGGTCAATGTACGGCGGAATGTTTGCTTATAAATAAACATCTATGCTCACCATTCTCAGTAAGCATATAGCGATTATTTCAACGCATAGACACATTCGTTAAAACGAGCAAAATCAATGCGATGATTAATATATATATATATATATATATATATATATATATATATATATATATAATAATAATAATAATAATAATAATAATAGTCAATGTGTATACATTTCCTCTCTCATCTGTAGTGGGAAGAGAGGTAAATCAAATTAGTAAATTTCTGAGTGGTTACTTCCTTTCACCGTTTTAATAATCTCAACAAGTAAAATATTTATCTGCATTTAGACAAAATTAGCTCCCGAGCAAAAGTTCCTTTAGTCCTATCTTTCTTAGATTGCAGTCTTATTTGTTCAAGTTATGTTAAACACATAGCTTTTTAAACATGAAAAGATATTGAGCAAAAAGCGATTTAAATAATATCAGGAGTAATCCATGATTTCTAGGTAGCATGGAATGTCGAAAAAAATATAAAAGGAATGGATTAATGAAAAAGTTCTTTGCCATCTATTTTCGTTGTGAATTCTTTATTTCCGCTTTATTGAATCTTGATACATTGTTTCAAGACTTTTGTTTCATTGCATCTCACTATTAAAACTTCCTAACTATTGCTGTCATTTTTGACGGCACGGGTATATATATATATATATATATATATATATATATATATATTATAATTATTTTTTTAATATATGATCCCATCGCTATATAAGAGTTCTCATGTTTCAAAAACAAGAGCTAAAAATTCAATTATAAAAATTAAATTGAATAAAGGCTCAAAAAAATTTCGCTTGAAGATGAAACAGAGCTTGATATGTTAATTCAATGAAGTTTTTTTTAGCTTCTGTTCTTGAAATACGAGAACTCTTATGTAGCGAAGAAATATTTTAAGAAAATAATTATAATATAGGCTCTAATTATGTATTGAGCACTGTTTTTTAAAAATAAAAACAAAAATACTAAAGAACTTCGGATTATTAACCTAACGGTTCTTTCCTATTATTCTATATATTTACACACACACACACACACACACATGTATCTATATTTATAAATATGAATGACAATAGGAAAACTGTAGTAGTTGCTACAGTTTTCCTATTGTCATTGATATAAATGAATATTGTCTTTTCTACAGGTTAACTCTGAGAAATTTTCATATATATATATATATATATATATATATATATAATTTTATATGCACGTACCGAGTGGAAAGCGCTCAATACCAGTGACGGAGCTAACATAATATCCATACAACTTATTATAGGGATTATCCAAGCGTAGCTTAGATATGACACAAGGCCGAAAGTATGGAGCACCCAGTGAGGATCGAACTTTTTTTTCTAGCGAGACAAGCTTGCTAACCATTACTCCGCTTTATATATATATATATATATATATATATATATATATATATATATATATATATATATATATATATATATATAAATAAATTCGGATAGAACAGTAGGATTTATAATCCGGTGTTCTTAGCAGTTATTTTTATTTAAAAAAAAAACATTGCTCGATACAAAAAGTAGAGCAAAATATTATAATTATTTTCTTTTTAAAAATATGATTCCATCGCGATATGTGTGTCTGAGTGGGGGGGTCACTTCTCTTATATAATTGAATATTATGGAAATAGGCTTTGAAAAAGTTGCTTGGGTTCGCATCTCATCATGGCCGATTTGTCAGGAATTTGACATCTTGATGTTATCTGTCTGAGGAGGCGATCCCAACCGGCGAAAAGCTTTCGAAAGTGTCTGAAAACCATACCCCGACTTGGCTGAACCCCTGTTAACGAAATTGGGTAGACGGATTTGCCATCCATTGTTATGTTAGCACAAAGTCACAAGTCATCGTGACCAAGGGTTTGAGTGTAGTGACCTTTTTCAAATTGTTGATGACGCCAGTTAATGCGCTTTTTCCTCAGGAACTGTAGCTATGGTCCGCTAAGCATAGTTGAAGTATAAAAGCACGCTTGGTCCCTATGGATGCTGAACAAATGTGCCTCAGCAGGCGTCTGCAACAGGGATTGGCTAGTCTTCCTAACCAGTGAGTTTGCTCGGAAACGATTAACCGATATACATTTTCGCTTGAATGTCTCTTGGTTGTTAACCCTGCGGTACTGTGACCCTGACTCCAGCCAGTACTGTGACCCTGACGCCAGGCGTATCCTCCTGGTGAGCTTGGTTGTTAAAGAGGTTTCGTTTTCCAATGCGGAATGGCTGAGCATTGCTTCTTTAAAGGCGCCCCCCCCCCCAAAAAAAAACCCCCCAAAAAAAACAAGGCTTTCATGTGTTGCATATATACAAAGGTATGCAGGAACAAGGCTGATTTGCAAAGTCATCTGCGGAAACTGATATTTGTCACACTCTGGTGATTACTACGTCCGCACTATATTTATAAACGCTTTTATCTAGGATATTGAGCACTCTTCCCTTATAAACATAGCAAAATTTAAATAAAATTGTATGTATATATATCTCTTTCTCTGTATATATATATATATATATATATATATATATATATATATATATATATATATATATATATATACCCGGGTTCGAATCTCATCACGGTTGATTTATCAGGAAGTAGACTTCCTAATGTTATCGGTTTGGAAGGGGTCGATCCCAACGTGCGGCACCTTGGGAATGTGTCTGAAAAGCATACCACGGGTTGACCCAAGCCTTGTGAGTGAAATTGGGTAGACGGAACACTTGGGGACCATCGATAGCTGTGCTAGCACGAAGTCACAATGGGGATTGGCTAGCCGCCCTAGTAGACGAGTATCCTCGAATACGAGTGGCCAGCTATTTTTTACTATATATATATATATATATATATATATATATATATATAGCTTACTATACCAATTTGAAACACCAGTTTTAGCAAGATCACTAAAATTACGCAACATATGACGTTAAACAAAATCAACCGACCAATCAAAGCCTTACGTGTGTCACATATTTAAAAGAGTATGCCAGAGCGAGGCTGGTTTGCAAAGTTATCTGCGTGCCCATGGCTGCTCAGTTCAAAGTTGAAGACATGGCCTTCTGTAAAGAAATGGACGTTACCGTGTATGTATATACGTGTGTATATTTATGCTTTTGTTTGTATGTGTGCCTATTTATGTTCACACAAATGATGCAACCGACAATGTTGTTTCGTTTCTACATTTTTGGGATCCTCAAATGTGAATCGGCGCCGATGCAGCATTCCAATTTCATATCTGTTCAATCGATATCTCTATTGTTTGATGACATCATTTACTCGTGGATAAGGAAGCTTTACACGCAAAGATAGGGGCAGACACGCGCGTCTTCAAACGACATTTGCCGATAACAAACAGCAATCAGATTTTGTTACTTTGCTGTTGGAAAATGTCAGGCTTTATTTTAATTCATATCGCTGAAGTTTGCCGTAAATCAATTGTTGGCGAATATAGTCTTTTCGCTCGTATAGTAAATTCAGTTTTTAGTAAGGGCTCAACTAATATAACACTGTGCCAGACATAATTTTGTAAATACCTATATAGTTTTTTTTTTATGAGTATCATTACATGTTTACGTATGTACGCATTTGGATACCTGATTATGAACGAATGTCGTTTATTAGTCTGCACGTAACGTCGAAAAATTTCATATTTTATACACGACTTATAATTAGGTTTTCAGATGATGCGTTTTTAAATGCATTTAAAAAAAAATTATATTAATATAATAGAAAAATGGGTTCAGTTTATTAGTTAATAACAATAGAAAATTGATAGCCCCTAGGGGCTTTGTGCTCATTAGAATATTATATTAATAGGACTTTATCCATGTCGTCAAAAATGACGCCATTATTTTGTCAAGTCTTTAATATTATTTCAAGGCAAGTCTTTAAATATATATTTCCTATTATAATAGTTTACCCTTCTGCCTATCCAGGGGCTTACAATAGCCATCACGTTGAAAATCGGGTTCCCGTGCGATCACCGAAATTAAGCCTGATCAGTACTTAGATGGATGACCGCTTGGGAATACCAGTTCCTGTAAGTTTGGATGCGCGGGCGGTGTAATGGATAATGGCTCGGAATCGTTAATCGTAGAGTTTGAGTTACAAATCCCGTTGGTTTCGTTATATCCATTTACCCGCAAATACCTTTGGGATAATGTATGAATCCACACGTTTCCCCCAACTAAGGATTAATTAGTAAAACTTGTATAACTAACCCATTGTCAAAAACAAAAATTGTGTGCAAAAAATTAAAATTTCGGCATTAAATAAGATTGTTATAGCGTTAAATAAAACAAAGAACAAATTTTGCCCATCCAGAGACAGCGTTCGATCTTTTCCTTCGATCAAATAAAAATGTGCATTTTATTGCATTCTTCATTCATACAGGTCATCATCGTCAGTCCACAGCAAACAACACTAATGATCATTGATGTACTAGCCACATCACATTAAAATTCACAGATACTGAAGGCATAAAATATGCAAAAGCATTTGGTTTATTAAAAATTGTCTATATTATTTAATGAAACATGCATTAATGAAAAAATGCTAAATACACACAATATATATATATATATATATATATATATGTGTGTGTGTGTGTGTGTGTGTGTGTGTGTGTGTGTGTGTATGACTGTATTGTACAACGATGTACTGAAAAGTTCTCGTCCCGAACCAAGAAGAGATTCCAACAGTCATTCTGATTTTTGGTCATTTGGTCAGAATTTCGCATTGGTAAATGGGTCAGGCTGAGAACTATTGCGGTATACACTCTTACGAATGTAGACCTTTAGGAAAATCTATCTCAGTCTGTTCATTATCTATCTATCTATCTATCTATCTATCTATCTATCTATCTATCTACCTATCTATCTATCTTGATTCATATTTGTTGTATTAATGGAGTAAGAGAGCTCTGTATCGAAGATAGTATGTGTGTGGTTATAGGAATCAACACTGCATGGTGACTGTCAATTTCACATCGCATTCGATCTTCGGACAACGCCTAAAACTCCATTGAACCCTGAATGTGCAAATATAATAATAATAATATATATATATATATATATATATATGGTAAATATATAAGATAATTTTGAAAATTGTTAAATTGGTATATTTCACCGATTATCCTGTGTTATTTGAAAAATCTTAATCAGAGAAAATATGTCAGAGTATATTTTTTAAAAGTTGTCTTTTATATTTATATTGGATTCATATACACACATGCGCGCGTAAACACACATAAACGCATATGTATAAAGAACGTATAAACATAAAAATGTCTTAATATATATATATATATATATATATATATATATATATATATATATACATGCGCGCACACACACATATGTTGTGCGTATATGTATAAATTTTATGTTTTGCTATTTTATGAATAAATGGTGTTAAATATCCGTGATAGAGGATTTGTAGTTTCACTTACTGCATGGAAATAGACAAGTTCAGACCTTGTACTATAATCACACAACATATCTATCTATCTATCTATCTTGTATACTTGGGAAGCAAGCGTTCTTTCAAACATGTTTCGGTGAATATAACAAACAAGAAAA
This sequence comes from Acanthosepion lycidas, assembly GCA_963932145.1. Lineage (NCBI taxonomy): Eukaryota > Metazoa > Mollusca > Cephalopoda > Sepiida > Sepiidae > Acanthosepion > Acanthosepion lycidas. The sequence continues at coordinate 4,060,989 of OZ010602.1, read as the reverse complement.
ATTTTATTCACTTTTTCATTGATTATTTCTAGTATTCTTAATTTCCCCCATTTAGTAGGCGTAAGTGAGAGTAAAAACTTTGTCCATAGTGTCTATTTTCCCAAAGCGCTTTTCTCCACTTCTTTAGCTATTTTAAGGGTTGTTTGTTGTTAATTGTAATTAATTTCTTTTCACTGTTGTCTTTTAAGATATATATATATATATGTAATTTGACATTACATGATGTTATACAACTGGCAGATATAGGATTTGATTCCAAAAGTCATTCTTATGTTTGGTCATTTGGGACGGGCTGAGAACAATTTCGGCATCCACTCCTACGAATATAGAGCTTTGGGGGGAATATCTATCTATCTATCTATCTATCTATCTATCGATTCAAATTTGCTGTATTCAGGGAGTAAAAGGGCTCTGTAACGAAGATAGTGTATGTAGATATAGTATCAACACTGAACGATGATTGTTAGTTTCTCATCTCATTCGACATTCAGACAATTTCTGAAGATCCATCTAACCTTGAATGCGTGTATATATATATATATATATATATATATATATATATACATTTCATTGAATGCTATAGACAGGGAAAACGCATAGGTTTTTACGAAAATTTCTAATGTTCTTACATTTTTTCTTGTTGGAAAGACTAAGTGATTACAGATACCGCCCGCTTTCAGGAAATTCACTGGCCAGGAAAACAACCAATGTAGCCTCTCCATTTAGACGGAATCCTTTGAATCCGCGTCATTCTAAATAATTCTGTCTGTCGATTCAGACTAAAGCTTATCACGATATTTTATATCAAAACAATACGAGCCAAGCACTAACCTCACTTTATTTATGAAAAGTTCTAAGAAGACATCAAGTCAGGGTTTTTTACAATACAACTTATGAAACGACCCAATTGAAAAACATCTAAACTGTTACCGTAAAAACTGATAGATATGCAGTTGTATTCCTCGATGTGCTAAAAAGTTCTCGTCCTGAAGCAAGAAGCGATTACAACAGTCATTCTGAACTTTTTGTCAGAATTTCGAGTAAGTGCGTCGGGCTGATAACTATTTCGGCATCCACTTCTACGAATGTGGACATTTGGGGTAATCTATCTATCTATCTGTTTCACATTTGCAGTATTAATGGCGTAAGAGGGCTCTCTATCGAAGATAGTGTGTGTGAATATAGGAATCAACAGTGTATGATGTCTGTCAGTTTCACATCTCATTCGATCTCAAGACAACTTAAAATCAATTGAATCGTGAAAGCATATATATATATATATATATATATATATATATATATATATATATATATATATATACATACACACACACACACTTCGTTGAATGTTATAGACAGGGAAAAACGTATAAATTTTTAAGGAATTTTTCTAATATTTTTACAAGTTTTCTTGTTGGAAGGACTAATGATTTGCAGAAATTGTCCGCTTTTGGAAAATTCATTGATCAGAAAGACAACCAATGTAGCCTCTCCATTTCGACTGAATCTTTTGTCATAAACGGATAAGCAACATTGGACCTAT
>OZ010602.1:3916946-4054446 GCA_963932145.1 Acanthosepion lycidas | reverse complement strand
ACAGTATATGGTGACTTTCAGTTTCACATCTCATTCGATCTCCAGACAGCTTCTTAAAATCAATTGAATTGTGAAAGCAAATATATATATATATATATATATATATATTTGCTTTCAGGATTCAATATGTATATATATATATATATATATATATATATATATATATATATATATATATGCACACACACACTTCGTTGAATGTTAGAGATAGGGAAAACGTATAAATTTTTAAGGAATTTTTCTAATATTTTTACAAGTTTTCTTGTTGGAAGGACTAATGATTTGCAGAAATTGTCCGCTTTTGGAAAATTCATTGATCAGAAAGACAACCAATGTAGCCTCTCCATTTCGACTGAATCTTTTGTCATAAACGGATAAGCAACATTGGACCCATGGTAGCAACTCCTTCTCGACGAAGGACGACCCACTTACGGGATATAGTTGCATAAAAAGAATCTTGACACCAACAAAAGACAGACAGTCTCTATGAGAATGATTCGAGTTGATAACAGTCATTCTAAAGAAATCTGTCTGCAGATTCCGACTTAAATTTATGACGGCGTTTTATATGAAAACAATGCGAGCCAAGTAGCAACCTTACTTTTTTTAAGTTCTAAGAAGACACCCTTACACAAAGACAAGCTTCATCCTATCACGTAAATGACTTCTACTTCTTTACAATACAACTTATGACACGACATAATTTAAAAACATAAAAACTGACACCTTAAAAATGGCGGCTGAATTGACCGAAAGCGATTAACCCATTAACCATTAAGGAATTTGCGCACATCTTTAGTCCTTGCAAAAAAAAAAAAAAAGTAAAAAAAAGAAAAAAAAGAAACTGTAAGTAAATTAAGAGAAAATAATTAACAAAATTGTAAGATTTTCTTTGTCACATTCAAGGAAATATGTTAAATGAAAGTTTATATTATTTGTATATGTGTTGTGTTATATATGTACATATACAGATGAATATTAATAAATATAAATGAATTTTCATTTATCTTTTCTCTGAGTTTTGCAGAAACATCGGCGTAAAATTGAATTTACTGTCACATATTATATATTTCTTGTAAATAAAATATTTAATTAAATTTAATTATTTTATATGAAAATATGATTTTTGAAAAGAATTCAGTATTATTTATCATGTCCCCTGAAGGGTGGATGTAATCTCTGCTAAACTCAAATTAGAGACGAGTGACGAGTTTAATTTTATTTATTATTTGCAATGCACTATCTTTTGATATCGAGTAGTCTAATTTCAAAACGAGGCTTGCCTTAATGTTTATTTTCAAGGAATAGAAGTCACCAGCCATTTTTTTACGGACACTATTGCTTGGTACATACATACATACATACATACATTAAGATATTTTTATGTTTATCAAAATAATTGTCTGACTTTGTCCATTTCATAATATATATATATATATATATATATATATATATATATATATATATATGTGTGTGTGTGTGTGTGTGTGTGTGTGTGTGTGTGTAAGTGGATATTGAAATCAACACGTAGAGGCGACTATCTCTTTCACAATAGGCGCAATCGATGGTCTGACAATTGCGTTTAGCATGAAACAGAATGTGCCTTCTGGATGTTGACTTCAATAGCCACTTTTATATTTATATACTCTCTATCCCTGATATTGAGCATTTTAACCCATAAATATAGCATGCCTTAAAACTATATTGGATCAAATATATATATATATGGGGTCCACTTTTGTATATATATATATATATATATATATATGTATATATATATATATATATATATATAAGTAGATATTGAAAACAACAGCTTTGAGTATCTCTTTCATGATAGAATCAATCGATGGCCTGACAAATGTGTTTACCATGAAACAGAAAGTCCATTCTGCGTGTTGACTTTAATATTCACTTTTATATTTGCATACTCTCTATCCCTGATATAGCGTATTTTAACCCATAAATATAGCATGCATCAAACCAATATTTGAACACACACACACACAGAAACGCACGCACGCACGCACGCACGCACGCACGCACGCATATATATATATATATATATATATATATATATACGGGGTCCACTTTTGCATATCTATATTATATGTATATATAAGCTGTCAATGTATTGATTCTATCAATATTTATCTATAAATCTATGTTCAATAAAATTCAAAGAATGATTATAGAAATATCTCTTGCCATTAACATTTTCAAAGACATCCTTACAGCGACAAGTGCAAATCAGACGCCCTTAAATAAACCTTTGTACATGTTATATCTATAGTGATAGACATTTTATTAAAACACGAGAGTCTTCTAATTTATACAACTGATTGATATGCGATTGTATTCCTCGTTGTACAACGATGTGCTGAAAAGTTCTCGTCCCGAACCAAAAAGCGATTCCAAGTCATTCTGATGTTTGGTCATTTGGTCAGAATTTCGAATTGATAAGTGCGTCGGACTGAGAACCATTTCGGCATCCACTTCTAAGAATGTGAACATTTGGGGTAATCTATCTATCTATGTATCTATCTATCTATCTATCTATCGATATTTTATGTCAGAAATTTGCTGTATTAAAGGCGTAAGAGAGCTCTGAATGAAAGATGGTACGTGTGGATATAGGAATCAACATTGACCGAAAGCGATTAGCCCAATAACCGTTAAGGATTTTCAGCGCATATTTAGTCCTTAGAAAAAAGAAACTGTGAGCAAATTAAGAGAAAATAATTAACAAAATTGTAAGATTTTCTTTGTCACATTCAATGAAATATGTTAAATGAAAGTTTATATTATTTGTATATGTGTTGTGTTATATATGTACATATACAGATAAATATTAATAAATATAATTGAATTTTCATTTATCTTTTCTCTGAGTTTTGCAGAAACATCGGCGTAAAATTGAATTTACTGTCACATATTATATATTTCTTGTAAATAAAATATTTAATTAAATTTAATTATTTTATATGAAAATATGATTTTTGAAAAGAATTCAGTATTATTTATCACGTCCCCTGAAGGGTGGATGTAATCTCTGCTAAACTCAAATTAGAGACGAGTGACGAGTTTAATTTTATTTATTATTTGCAATGCACTATCTTTTGATATCGAGTAGTCTAATTCCAAAACGAGGCTTGTCTTAATGTTTATTTTCAAGGAATACAGTGGTCAGCATTTTTTTTACGAAGTCCATTGATTGCTATATATATATGTATGTATGTATATATATCAGTTGATATTGAAATCAACACGTAGAGGCGATTATTTCTTTCATAATCGGCGCAATCGATGGCCTGACAATTGCGTTTAGCATGAAACAGCATGTCCATTTTGGGTGTTGACTTTAATATCCACTTTTATATTTACATACTCTTTATCACTGATATTGAACATTTTAACACATAAATATGTCATTCCATAAAACTATATTTGATCTTATATATATATATATATATATATATATATATATATATATATATATATATATATATATAAACGGGTTATACTTTTGCAAATCTATATTATATGTATATATAAGCTATTAATGCAAAAATTCTATCGATATTTATATATAAATGTATGTTTAATAAAATTCCATGAATAATTATAGAAATATCTCTTGCTATTAACAATTTGAAAGACATTCTTAAAGTAGCAAGTGCAAATCGGACGCCCTTATATAAACATTTGTACATGCTATATCTATAATGATAGACATTTTATAAAAATAAACGTGTCTTCTAGTTTATCAAACTGATAGATAAGCGATTGTGTTCCTCATTGTCCAACGATGTGCTGAAAAGTTCTCTTCCGAACCAAGAGGCAAATCCAAGCCATTCTGATGTTTGGTCATTTGGTCAGAATTTCTATTTGGTAAGTGGGTTAGGCTAAGAACTATTTCGGCATCCACTTCTACGAATGTGGACATTTGGGGTAATCTATCTATCTATCTATCTATCTATCTATCTATCTATCTATCTTGTTTCAAATTTGCTGTATTAGTATAGTAAGTGCTCTCTGTATCGAAGATAGTGTGTGGGATATAGGAATCAGAAGTGCATGGTGACAGTCAATTTCTCATCTCTTTCGATCTCTGGACAACATCTTAAAATGAATTGAACTGTTCGTGTTTATATATATATATATATATATATATATATATATATATATATATATATATATACACTTAAATAAACTTTTGTACATGCTACATCCATAGTAATAGACATTTTGTTAAAATACGCGTGTCTTCTAATTCATCGAACTGATAGATATGCGATTGTATTCCTTATTGGACAACGGTGTGCTGAAAAGTTCTCGTCCTCAAGCAAGAAGCGATTCGAACAGTCATTCTGATATTTGGTCATTGGGTCAGAATTTCTATTTGTTATGTGGTTTGGGCTGAGATCAGTTTCGACATTTCCTTCTACGAATGAGGACCGTTGGAGCAATCGATCTATCTATCTATCTATCTGTCCTGTTTCAAATTTGCCGTATTAATGGCGTATGAGGGCTCTCTATCGAAGATAGTGTGTGTGGATATAGGAATCAACAGTATATGGTGACTTTCAGTTTCACATCTCATTCGATCTCCAGACAGCTTCTTAAAATCAATTGAATTGTGAAAGCAAATATATATATATATATTTGCTTTCACGATTCAATATATATATATATATATATATATATATATATATATATATATATATTGCTTTCACGATTCAATATATATATATATATATATACATATTTGCTTTCACGATTCAATATATATATATATATATATATACATATTTGCTTTCACGATTCAATATATATATATATATATATATATACATATTTGCTTTCACGATTCAATATATATATATATATATATATACATATTTGCTTTCACGATTCAATATATATATATATATATATATATATATATATATATATATATACACACACACACACTTCGTTGAATGCTATAGACAGGGAAAACGTATAAATTTTTAAGGAATTTTTCTAATATTTTTACAAGTTTTCTTGTTGGAAGGACTAATGATTTGCAGAAATTGTCCGCTTTTGGAAAATTCATTGATCAGAAAGACAACCAATGTAGCCTCTCCATTTCGACTGAATCTTTTGTCATAAACGGATAAGCAACATTGGACCCATGGTAGCAACTCCTTCTCGACGAAGGACGACCCACTTACGGGATATGGTTGCATAATAAGCATCTCGACACCAACAAAAGACAGACAGCCTCTAGGAGAATGATTCGAGTTGATAACAGAGTCATTCTAAAGAAATCTGTCTGCAGATTCCGACTAAAAATTATGACGGCGTTTTATATGAAAACAATGCGAGCCAAGTAGCAACCTTACTTTTTTTAAGTTCTAAGAAGACACCCTTACACAAAGACAAGTTTCATCCTATCACGTAGATGACTTCTACTTCTTTACAATACAACTTATGACACGACATAATTTAAAAACATAAAAACTGACACCTTAAAAATGGCGGCTGAATTGACCGAAAGCGATTAACCCATTAACCATTAAGGAATTTCCGCACATCTTTAGTCCTTGCAAAAAGAAAAAAAGAAAAAAAAAAAAAGAAAAAAAAAAAAAGAAAAAAAAAAAAGATAAAAGAAACTGTAAGCAAATTAAGAGAAAATAATTAACAAAATTGTAAAATTTTCTTTGTCACATTCAATGAAATATGTTAAATGAAAGTTTATATTATTTGTATATGTGTTGTGTTATATATGTACATATACAGATGAATATAAATAAATATAATTGAATTTTCATTTATCTTTTCTCTGAGTTTTGCAGAAACATCGGCGTAAAATTGAATTTACTGTCACATATTATATATTTCTTGTAAATAAAATATTTAATTAAATTTAATTATTTTATATGAAAATATGATTTTTGAAAAGAATTCAGTATTTTTTATCATGTCCCCTGAAGAGTGGATGTAGTCTCTGCTAAACTCAAATTAGAGACGAGTGACGAGTTTAATTTTATTTATTATTTGCAATGCACTATCTTTTGATATCGAGTAGTCAAATTTCAAAACGAGGCTTGCCTTAATAATTTTTATTTTCAAGGAATACAGTGGTCAGCCATTATTTTTCCATTGATTGCTATATATATATATATATATATATATATATATATATATATAAGTAGATATTGAAAACAACAGCTTTGAGTATCTCTTTCATGATAGAAGCAATCGATGGCCTGACAAATGTGTTTATCATGAAACAGAAAGTCCATTCTGCGTGTTGACTTTAATATTCACTTTTATATTTACATACTCTCTATCCCTGATGTAGCGTATTTTAACCCATAAATATAGCATGTCTCAAAACAATATTTGAACACACACACAGAAACACACACACACACACACACATATATATATATATATATATATATATATATATATATAGATATACGGGGTCCACTTTTGCATATCTATATTATATGTATATATAAGCTGGCAATGTATTGATTCTATCAATATTTATCTATAAATGTATGTTCAATAAAATTCCATGAATAATTATAGAAATATCTCTTGCCATTAACAGTTTCAAAGACATCCTTACAGCGACAAGTGCAAATCAGACGCCCTTGTACCTTTGTACATGTTATATCTATAGTGATAGACATTTTATTAAAACACGAGTGTCTTCTAATTTATACAACTGATTGATATGCGATTGTATTCCTTGTTGTAGAACGATGTGCTGAAAAGTTCTCGTCCCGAACCAAAAAGCGATTCCAAGTCATTCTGATGTTTGGTCATTTGGTCAGAATTTCGATTTGGTAAGTGAGTCGGGCTGAGAAAAATTTCGGCAATCAATTCTACGAATGTGGACCTTTGGGAAATACTACTTGTAATCACTGCTTAGATATGTTGATCAATCGATATAAATATAAAGTTTAAACATTGAACGATGCACTCGTTATGTAAGTACACGCAAACATATATATATGTGTGTGTATGTGTGTGGGTGTGTGTGCGTGTGTGTGTGTAAATATATAGAAGAATAGGGAAGAACACGTTAGGGAAATAATCCAAAGTTCTTTAGTATTTTTGTTTTTATTTAAACAAAAACAAAAAAACAGTGCTCATTACATAAGTAGAGCCCAAATTATAATTATTTAAAAAAAAAATATGATTCCATCGCTACATATGTGTTCTCATGTTTCAAAGCATTTTTGAAACATGAGAATTCTTATGTAGCGATGGAATCATATTTTAAAAAAATAATTATAATATAATATATATAATATAATAATATGTATATATAATAATACGAGACATAAAATATAATAATATATATATATATATATATATATATATATATATATATATATATTGTATAATAGAGACAAACAGGGAGGAAAAGACAAACATAAAATATAAACGATATACAAAACAGAAGAAATATAAAATATGTCTGCGACTTAAAGTTTCAAGCGGTCATTCAGCTGCTGACTCAGTTGTTTCACAATTCATCAGGCGGTAAGAGTGACGAGATACACAGTTGCTAATTAAGGCCGCTTTCACTTGGTTTAAGGTATAAAAATATGTAAGAGCGTGGGAAGGGCGCGCTAAGGAGGTGGGGTCGCTACTGTCCGCTTCTTCCCTACCATCCATGTGGGATATTATATAACTGCAAGCCACGGGAAGTAACTGAGTAACTTGTCACTTTAAGTCATAGAAATTAGTAACGTACAAATATTTTTACACACACACAGAGGCGCGGGCGCACGCACGCACGCACGCACGCACACTCATATATATATATGTGTGTGTGCATGTGTTTGTGTGTGTGTGTGTGTGTGTGTGTGCATTTAGACAGCAATCCTTCTTTTATGCACATTTCATTGAATACGATAGACAAGGTGTTTGATTTAGTTTTTATACAATTTCTCATGTGATCTAATAATTTTTTTCTTTTCGGATGATAAATGCTATAAAAATTGTCCGAATGTTCTTTTTATCCGAGCGTTTTCGACTATATATTTAGCCATTTTCAAGGTTGAAATATATTAACTGTAAACAAGAAATAGTTTTTTGTATGTATGTATTTATATAATGTTTTCATTTTTCAAAACACGGTCAAGATATTGTGTCCATGTTCATAGCTGATATTATTGAGTGTTATTTTTTGTTTTTATTAATAAGGCTTCCAATTTTGACCCTTTTTTGCATGTAGGTGATACTATAATATTTGTGTTGTCAACAAGTATTTTCGAATAGTGTCCAATACGTCTCCATGAATATTTAAATGAGATCTAATTGAGCTATGGTCAGAAAGGTCTAGTGTGAGTCTTCATGTCAAACATGTTGTAGCATGGCGTATATATATATATATATATATATATATATATATATATATATATATATATATATATATTTGTGTGTTCTAATATTAGAATGAAAGCACTACATATGGTCATATATATATATATTATGCAAATATTCAAATATTTATATACTGATGTAATCTACTTGTGTATATATTCTACCACTATATATATTTATATATTAGATAAATTAATATGCAGTGGTGATTTTACTATCCATATGTATATATATTTATATTATACAATATTTTATACACATTCCATGCACTCATATATATGCAAATATTTACAATGCAGATATACTATATTTAGTATATACTAATCTCTAATATATATATATGTATATATGGATGGATGTGTGTATAATAAGCGTGTGAGTGAGTCTTCTCTGTGCAATTTACTAATTACCTTCTCTATTGCACTTTTCACCCTTCGTCACCCACAGAGCAGATCTCTCTGTGCTTGGGCGATGAACAAAACTGATAGAATTTCTCCATTTTCTTAGACTATTTGTTAATCGTTAAAATTGAGGCACATTATTCCAAGCCATAGATGCACAATGGGGCAACCAATATATTCAATTCTAAAACAGACACACACACACATATACAAAACAATGAAAAGAAAGCAAAAAAGAAAGAAAAATTTAATAAATATACAAATAATAAATGCTACAAAAGACAGGATGTTATGGAGATCCATGATCGTAAGGGTCATAACACAGAAGAAGTAGATGTGTACATATTATGTTATTGTACAGATTGATTGTAATCACACCTAAAGCCGCAATAATGATTTTTTGTACTGTTCACTTTTTCCCCAGTAGGAGGCGCTTTTGAATGCAGTATAACTGACAATATAAATTAACCTTCCGTTCCGTTGTGTTTACTGGCACTTTTTTTAATTGTCATAATAATAATCGTAGTCGTATGTGCTTTTTTTTTCTTTTAGTTGTCTTCTCAAACGAAATAACTTTGAAGGGTTAACATGTGAGTAAACGATCTGGTAGTAGGTAAAACGTTAACATTTGAACCGGAAGGAATTACGTTAAAATAAAATTAAATCTGTCTTAAAAACAAAGAAAGAAATAATCACCATTACCGTCAAATGTTCGTTCTTTTGGTTCACACTCTTTCAACCTCTATTGAACAGGAGTAGAGGTTTATCCCTTGTTTCCTGTTTAGGATTGGGTTTCCGGTTCCTTTATAAATTCTTCTCAATATCTTTTACTCTCAGTAGCCCATTGTGTTTTAGTGGCATTATCGCCTTGTTTGGGGTGAAATTATTAAACACAAAAAAGTATTTGACGCCGATTTTATGCATCCCTGTGATAAAAATGAAATCTTAACGAGGATTATAGACGTTTTTCCTTTAGAACGAAAGTTTCCCATGAAAAATAGTACCAGTTAGACACACTCTTCCTTTGAGGCGTTGATGAACGAGAAAGAAAAACACTTTAAACATTTGTACTCGCCGCGTAGACGTTGATTTTTGACGGGGAAAATCAAATACGCTTACTTTGTTTGGCTTTTCTTGGCGCCTTGCCTGACCACAAATCAGTACTGTCTTCTTATCAAACTTGAATTATTCGCGTCTGTGACGCAGAAATGTAGGAAACATTCCATCTTATTCGATGCTAGTCAGTTTGCGGAACACTTTAGCTAGTGGATGGAGGCCTTCGTGAGTTTTAACGATAATTTTAGTAAATCCATCCTTAATAAGGCAAGAGGGTGACTACCAGTTATTGTATCTTGCTTATTTTAATGACTGGCTGCCCGGATGAATCAAATTCCGGTTTATGTTTTTTAGACGACCTGTTATTTTGCTATTATACAATGATTCTTTCGGATCTGTTTTCAGGTCTTTCTTGATTTTATTCCAGCCTTTTGACCTATGTAGTCTTCAGCTTTCTACAAATATGTCTTATTTGTTGACCCTCCGGTAAAGTCTAATAGAACCGCTTATTTGATCGACGTTGATTGTCTTATTCTCATATCTTTACTTGTTACGTCCAGTCTCCTTAGAAGTTACCCCTGTCCCGATTGGTATAACAAGTGAAATTTGATGATTATAATTCTGAAATTGCTTTTTAGAAGGACATCGAATGTGACAGAAAACGTTTTGTTCGAATTACCCGGAAAGGCGACAGACACCGTGGAAGGCTGGTGGCTACAGAAACCGAAAAGTTGGGATAAAGACAATGGAGACTATAAAACTAGTCGGAATGAATCAATATTGTAACGTATTGGATAATGACAAATTAACATCTGAGTCGCAACTTCCTTTGAGTCGAAAATCAACTTGATTGGATTGAAGTTAGACATTTGTGCAGGTCAATGAAATCACTTGGTTATGTTTTTATAAGGCCTTCCAATAGAACGAGTGATTTTACTTTCTGCGCATAACGGATTATTTTGATAGGACTATTCTTAGTAAACTAGAACCAATTATTTCCAGTACGAAAAAGAATGAACATTGTTTTCCTTTCAACATTGATATGTAGTTAAACAAACGACGTCCCCAAATTGGAAAACCTTATGATATATATGGGCAAGACGATGATTTTTTTTCTGAACACAATAACTTCTTGGCAATTCCCAAAGTAGGATTTTGTTTTTTGGAATAGATTCTGATTTAAAATAAACCCCGACTCCCTGAAGAGCAAATATGATTTCAGATTTACAGAAGTGAATACCGACGAAAAAAAAAAATGCCTAAAGAAAAAAAGTTAGTTGCGTTAGAATTCACTTTCATTCGAGTAGCAAACAAGATTGGGTCACAAAGATTTAGGCGAAATTTTGCTTACATGAATTTTCAAAAAATATTTACTTATTTTTTGCACTTTGACGAAATAAAATAAAAAAAAATTAATTCGTACATTTTTAATCACTTTTCTTGTTTTTTTTTAAATTTTGTTTTGTTTTAATGCTTTTTTTTTTTTTTTTTTAATCAATGATTTGCTACACAAAGTGTAATTTTCAACAGAATGGTTGTGTAACATTTATGCCGCTTTTTTTCAATTATGTTTGCCTGAGAGGACGAGAAAGGCAGAAAGTGGCAGATTGGTTGTGTACATGTGAAAAGAGAGAGAGAGAGAGAGAGAGAGAGAGAGAGAGAGAGAGAGAGAGAGAGAGAAAAGAAAAGAAAAGAAAACAGATGATGCCTTTTGCAAAGAACTCAACCAAAAACAGCAATTTTAGTTCTTATTTCGTTTATTACCTCAACAGATTTTTTCCAAAAGAAAAAAAAAAAAAGAATCGACTACCGCAAAAAACTGATTTCATCTTTTCCACGTCGTGAATTCATTAAAATTGAGATAAATCCGATTAGAAAAAAAATACTTGTAGATAAAACTTAATAAAACGATCTCCTGATGTCTTGCTCATTTAAAACATTTTTCTAGCATAATTTTTGCTCAATTTTAAATCTCCGAATTTTTGGGATAAATTGGAAGTTAATATAATTTTTCAGAATCATATCCTACTTTGAAGAACGCATTTTTCGTGATTAAATTGCTTCTATTGTCGATTTGAAATGGCCATTTATTCTGACTTGATTGGAAATAAGTTGCTTTACTTATTTCCGGTCAATTTAGAAAAAATACTATCACCTTTTATTACTGATGAATCGGATAAGAAAAAGTGTGAGGAGAAAAGTTTTTTTAGGGGAAGCAAATCTTATGAGTATCTCGCTAAGAAACAATGAGTTATTTCCCTTTGAAATAGTGTAACTTTGCGTTCATTTTTTTCCTTTCACTATCATCGATTAAAATGAAATGCTAAATATTTTACATCCAAGCAAAATCCATAAAGCGATATAAGAAATAATCAATAATTAAAGAAACATCAAATGTATGATTTATCATTGGAAATTCGAAATTGATTTTATACACAAAATTTAATTCCTTTTGTAAAGCTACAGGCATTTTTAGGAAACCGGTTAATGAAAAACAAAATTTATCGAACGGATTTCAATGCCTTTAATTAACTTCTTTATAAGACAATATTTTATTAAATATTATAAGTAACACCGAGAAATTAAAAATCTGAAAATTTTTAACTTCCTTATCGTTCGAGCGATAAAAAAAAATCTTCATCTCAATTTTCTTTTTCATTATTATTATTATTTTCTTTAATAAATCTGGATTCTGTATAATTTGCAACAAGCTGTGAGAATGAAAATTGAAAACTTTTTAAAAAATTTATTATTATTATTATTATTATTATTATTTTCTTTGATTTCTGGCGAATGCACATTTCTTTCCGGGTCCCGCCTAGGGACCTAAGGTTAGAAATGGCATCATGACACTTTCCACTAACAAAAAAAAAAAAAATTACATAAAGCCCTTCGTAAAGTGTGGGCTGTACTTGTGAGAATAATTTTTTGTATCTCCTTGAGGCATGGACTTCCAGGAATCCCTTCAATTAGTCTACTGCAATCTTTTCCAACCAGTACTAGGGCTTCAACTACAACAGGGAATGTTGATGTTCCCATGTGCCACATTTTCGAGATTTCTATTTCAAGGCCCTTGTATTTTGACAGATTTTTTAATATCTTCAAAGATACATTGCAGTCAGCAGGGACTGCCATATCAATAAGGAGGCACCATTTTTGTTTGTGGACTTTAATAACAATATCTGGACGGTTGGCCTTGATTGTTCTGTCAGTGTGTATTGTGTAATCCCATAGAATTGTAACAGGTCCTATCTCCGTAAACGGATCTGGGTGGTGTTCATACCAGTTTCTTTCAGTTTCCTTCCCGTAGAAGTTGCAGATTTTCCAGTGCAGATATTGGCCCACTCTGTCATGTCGGGTTTTATATTCAGTGGGTGCCAATACAAGATGATCAATCGTTTCTGGATATTTATCACAGAATCTGCATTTTGGGCTGACACGATATTTTAGTATATGTACTTGATAATTCCTAGTTAGCAAGCATTGGTCCTGTGCAGCAAGGATAAAACCTTCAATTTCCGCTTTCAACCCTGCACTACGTAGCGACTGATGGGTACGGGTTTTGTCTACGTCAGCTTGTTTGGTACGTGCAGAGTATTGGCAATGAAGCGGTTTATCTTGCCATCGCTTCTGTATCTGGTCGGTTGCATTCGTCATTGTTGTCTTTTTTAAGTATTTTGCAGTTTCAGCCGGTGTATTGTACTCTACTTGCATCTCTACGCCCATTTGAAACTCCATTTTATTATTATTAGTATTCACAGATATACACGCACGTACACACACATATATATATATATATATATGCCGGCCAGTGTATTTCTGGGTGATAACGCTTTTAAGGAAATCACTATTTGTGATGAAAGAGTATATATTAAGAAATAGCATTAATAGAAGCAAATAAAATTTAAATGATGTTGAATATATAATTTTATTTATTGATATATATATATATATATATATATATATATATATATATATGTGTGTGTGAAAAATAAATATTTAGTGCTCGGGCGCTTAGAGGCGCGGTTCTTCCTTTCTTATAGAGGTTATTCACTTCTTGAGTAAGACTTTGGTATTTTTCGCTTTTTTTCACTTTTCATTTCCACCACAAAAAAAAAAACAAAAAAACAAAAAAACCAAACAAACAAGCAAAAAAACAAAAGAAATTATTATTATTATTATTATTATTATTAGTAGTAGTAGTAGTAGTAGTATTGCTTTTGTTGCTATTATTGTTGTTCTCGCCCTGACTATTTACCCCAGAGATTCAGTGGCAATCAGTTTTCACAATATTTCATCAACCTCCTAAATATTCGAATTGTCTTCAGTAGTACAATTGTTTGGGTAGCCTTCTCGAAATCACCAGTGCCTTCAGTTATTTTTTGATATTTTGGAATCGTTCCTAGTGCCCCAATAAAGATTGGCACTACTGAGACGTTCATGTTCCATAATTTTTTCAGTTTTAGAGCCAGATCCAGATCCTTACCAAGTTTTTGGCTTTTTCTTTCAATATTATTCTGTTGTCTTCTGAAACAGCGAAATACACCAATAAATTATTATTATTATTATTATTATTATTATTATTATTATTATTTCCTTTGATTGCTATTGTATACTCATTTCCTTCTGGGTCCCAACAAGAGACCGAAGGTCAGAAATGGCATCATGAGATTTTCTACTGAGCATTTTTGTAAAAAAAAAAAAAAAAAAAAAAAAAAATCTAAGATCATACATATTTTACATAGATAAATCCCTTCGTAAGGTGTTAGCTGTGCTTGTGCGTAACATTTGTTGTATTTCTTTAAGGCATTGGCTACCAGGAATCTCTTCAATATGTCTATCGGAACCTTTTCCAATCAATTCAAGGGCTCCAACTAGAATTATTGATGTCCTCATGTACCACACTTTTGAGATTTCCGCTTCAAGATCTTTGGATTTTTATAGTTTTTTGAAGATCTTTAAAAAATATGATTCAGCGAATGACTAAGTAATGGCGGACATCCAAGACGCTTGTACATTTGGAAGCCAAACAAGAGATATTAAAAACCAAATTGTTTTCTTAATCATCAGTAAACGATCTAGAAATGCACTTTTATCACTATAAAGTATATCCAGGCGATGGTTGCACGTGAGATCGCTAAAAGTAAAAATATAAAAAATGAAAGAAGCTTAAAGTAATGTTTAAAATGCAACATGCCAAACTTCAAAGCAGTTCTATCTGCCGTCGCATTTAAGAACAGATATGAAACTTTATCAGAGACCTAAAATGGAACAGTTTAAGAGAAACACTATCACCTCAAGACAAAAAAGGATTGAAAGGCAAGTGGTTTTCACACATTGATTAGCGGACGATTGTTAACGCCAAGAAAGGCGAAACAAAAGCGTAAGAGATAAATAAAAGTAAACAAAAAAGGAATGAATTAATGTGGAATGTGTAGGGATGGAAAAACTGCAGAACACAAATGTGGTAGGTTTGCACAAAACAAAAAATAGAAATAACGGGAGAGGAAAAAGTGCTCTGTATCAGGACCTATACATTATATCCATTATCAATAAGGGACATATATGAAAGCAAAAATACTACAGAGATTGAATGAATATATAAGAGAACCGTTCTATGTCTGAAAACACAGAAGAAAAGTGTATAATATATAAAAGCATGAAAGGAAGGACCGTAATACCAAAAGGTGAAGTTAGCTCAGTACTGGCTAAGATGAGGAAAAATAAAGCGTAGGATGCAAACAAGATCGTAATTGATATTATGACAGCCTTAGACGAATTTGGAATAAAACGAAATACAGATGATCAATTTTCATAGCGTTACATTAGCGGTATATATATTAGGTTGGTGCAAAAATAATGTCGGTTTTTGACGTTAAAAAATACGTCAAAAACGACATTATTTTTGCACTAACCTTATATATATATATATATATATATATATATATATATATATATATATATATATATATGTTTTAAACAAACACTGTTTAGGGTACGTTTTTTTTTTAACCAGGGCGCCTTTCGGCTAACACTTCAGGGATAAACGTTGCCAAAATTATTGCATCAAAATTGCTATGAATAGTAAGTAATATGGCGGAAGATTTGGAGTACGTCTAAAACATGTAAATTAACGATTAAAATGTACGTAAATTCAAATGTTGCAAATATTCCAGCATGAGTGTAAAAATATGAAAGAAATTAAGACTGACGATACTCCAAGTGACCGAAGAAAACTCTTTCTGTTTACATAAAGAAGGTTGCTGTAATTAATACATGCAGCTTCCAACACTTGCAAATGGTGTTTGGGATGTGACTTAAGCAAAATAGAGAATGAGTTGAAAAAATTTTTGAAAGAGCATAGTTTATTCTCCAAAAAGTATTGTCCAATTGCAGAACACGAGTATATATATATATATATATATATATATATATATATATATATATATATATATATACTCGTGTTCTGCAATCTGCGTATGAATCTGCGTATATATATGAATCAATCTGCGTATGAATCTGCGTATATATATATATATATATATATGAAAAATTTATCAGAGTTAACCTGTAGAAAAAGAGGATATTTCTAAATGTAAAAGAAAATAGGAAAACTGTAATATTAACCGACGCGTTTCGTCCAATGTGGCTTTTTCAAGGCAAAAAACGAAATGAATTTATTAAACAAAATAAATATTAATAACAAAACAAAATGTCCTTAGCAAGTGGAAGAATATAATATAATAGCGTTTTCTAAATTTTTCCGGTTGCTAAGGACAGTTTGTTTTGCTATTAATAGTTATTTTGTTTTATATATATATATATATATATATATATATATATATAGAGAGAGAGAGAGAGAGAGAGAGAGAGGGAGGGAGAGAGAGAGACAAACATCTCATCAACGGACTAATTGGGGGATGGGTGGTCCGTTAAAGCTGATTGTCTGTAGATGGGAAGGGATTATTTTTCACTTATAAAACCACTATAGTAACTACCTGTAATTATGATCATAATTTAAATACTATAAACATGTATATATGGCATAAATAAATATATACTTAATAGATATATTAATCAAAATAACAAAAATAATAAATTTCTCATTGCTATTTTCTCACACATGCACTAATATATCGTACTTTATATACTGTACACCCGTCTTTGTTTACAATTGAAAGGTCAACACCCGCCGCCACGCGGTCATTTTGAGAATTAATACGACTCGTTCTGTTAAACCCGCCAATCAATCTTGAAATACATCGCTGACGATTTGAAAGTTTTTTTCCTGCATAACTTTAAAATTCTACCTGCAGATTTTGTCCGTTGCATCCGAATTCCGTTGATGGGGGTGGGGTCCGTAGACGAGAGTTTTGTCTGTATACATATATATATATATATGTATGTGTGTGTGTGTGTGTGCGCGCGTGTGTGTGTATAACACAAGTAAACAAACACTAAAAATTTTATTCTTATTCCTGCAATTACACAAGGCCAAAACATGTGTCTCCCAGACGAGCCCCGACGATCCCCGTCGATCCCTCCGGCAACAACGGAAGCTTGTATGAAAACAAGAGAGAGTAAGATTTTAAAATAGTAATAAATATCAAATAAAACAATTTCTCGATAGAATATTTAAAAAATAATTAAAAAATAAATAATTGAAAAATAAATGATTTCGACTTTTATGTGCATTGTCATTAGATGAAGAGAATATATATATTTTTAATGAACATAATAAATCAATTATATTTTAATATTCATTGGTAAGAGAAATTTGTGATAGATGATCGTCTATTGCTAATCTTCTTAGCTTACTTAGAAAATCAGGAATTGAAATCTTAGCTCTTGGCTTAAGTTTGAATATCGACCGCTGAGATTATTCCGGTAACTGCCTATACGTACTTTGGCACATGTCCCCCAGACGAGACTATGTCAAAGGGCAGAGTCTCGTCTCGGGAAACTGATTCCGTTTTTACGAGGTCTACAGGGAATTTTTGCCCGAGGCTACGTGCTCGGATACCCCACAATAAAACTCGGCCACATCTTGTTGCGTGGAGCAGTGGGCAAATACCTACGTACTTAGACGCCGAAATGTAGACGTGTCTATTTAGTTCTTTTTCTTCCCACCCACTGCGTACTGAAAGAAATATGTGTCGGCCACTTCAAACGAATCACCATCACCAACAACAAAGGCGGTCAGTGAATTTCTGCAAAAAACAAAAAAAAAACAAAAAAAACCTCCCCCCCCCCAAAAAAAAACAAAAAAAAACAAGTTTTTTTTCAACTAAAGCTTTTCTGTACACCAGCTATTCTAAATTCTAGTCTAAACCGTAGCCTTTTCTCTGAACCCAGTACCCGAAGTCCTTAACTCAACAAAAGACTGTTTTGAATACTTTTTAACTCAATGGAATTCATTGTAAATACAAATAATTTATTTAACAGGCATGAGACCATGTTTTCTTTATTTTTATTTTATTATTGTTTGGAATTCAAACATTTGGATTTTAATATAAAAAGCTTGGTCGATAGAATTTCCTACACCTTCTCTCCAAGTTTTCTTTGACTGTCCTTTCTCGTGATTTCCTTCAAGGCTAGGCTCTGTAGACTGCTACAATCACGAACTGTTGTGCTGTACATGTCCAAACCATTCCATTCACAATAGAGTCCAAAAGACTCTCCGAATCCTTGTGAGTGACAAATTATTTTCCACCCTTCAAACCGCCTCTCACTGCCCTATCACTACTTCCATGGAAAGTGCTTGGATGAACTGCATTCCCTGGTTCTGCCAGTTCTGACCTTCACAGCTAGGACCCACCATGCCACTCACATTATAACAAACCACCCTCATTCCTACCGTGTTTCATTGGTGAGATGTAAGTTCCACTCAAGCAGCTTCTTCCTGCAAACCACTGCAGGGTGGCACGAAAATCACTGCAATCTTAACCTGTTCATGTCTAAATGTTAACCGTTATCTTCCCTCATTTTATAACCTAGGGAAGGGTTACTGAATCGAATAATCACACGAAAGTTGGTAATGAATGATAATACTTAGGACAAGAACAACACATAAAATTCGCCAGCGGCGCGTAGAAGAAGTAGTCAAATGCTAGATGTGAGTCAAGTTAATTCCACAATGAATCTCCATCTGCAGGTTGGTTGGTTGGTTGGTTGTTGGATTTAACGGCATGTCAACTCCTATTTTCCATCTGCAGGATATCTATCAACCGCCCCACGCAGTTAGATGTGGCATAAGGTTGAATTTAATGTGAGGTATCCGAGCCCATAGAACGGCCAAAAATTCCTTGTAGACCCCGTATAAAACGATGTCGGGTAGCTGTTTTCCGAGACTATGCCTTTCGATATAGCCTCGTCATGGGATCCTCTCTGCACAGTGTCAGAGAGTTTGACCAGCTCAGCTGGAGACGAATCGCCGACTGCAGACCAACATACAGTATTTACTATTGTATTTATGTGAATGGGGACATACGTATTATCGCTCGTAGGTATGCTACAACACCTGTCTACATAAACTGCCTCTTACTCTGTAACTCTCTACATCAAGTGACCCCTGGGCCTTGTACAGGGAGAGTCTCATTGTAAAAATAAATGTATATATGTTTGTAAATACAAATGATTTATTTAACAGGCATGAGACCATGTTTTCTTTATTTTTACTTTACTGTTGTTTTGAATTCGAACTTTCCGATTTTGAAGGTAAAAATCATGGACGACTGAATTGGTTGTCATCATTTGTAGAGAAAAATAACATGATACAGAAAAAAATTTCAGCACAGAGGTATTTTCCTATGTTTTTATACAACCAATAAATGATTAAGAAAAAAAAGAAAAAAAAAAAAGGACAAAAAAGAAAAAAAAAAAAGGACAAAAAAGAAAAAAAAAAAGGACAAAAAAGAAAAAAAAAAAGGACAAAAAAGAAAAAAAAAAGGACAAAAAAGAAAATATGCCAATGTTTCCACAGTTGAAAAAGAAAACAAATTTAAACTTAGCTATTAGGGATTGTGTGTGTCTCTGATACGCACGTGTGTATATAAAGGTTCAGCCATCAGTCACCCAGGGGAAAGATATCATTCCCAGCGGGGACAAAGAGTCGCATCAACGCTGTTACAACTCGGAGCAACGCAAAGAAACAGTAAGAGGAAGGGATATGGTCGTTCTTTTATAGTACTTAAACAGCGCCACCTAATGGGTGTTTTGGCAGACCAAGTGTAAGTAGTCCCCACATATTTATGTTTAAATTTTTTTTATGTAGTTTCTGTTATTTCCGATCTACGCTATTTAATTAATGGTTGTAGAAAATAAAAACGACCTGAATGTATTGGTAAAAAAGAAAAAGAAAAGAAAAAGAACGAATGAAAGGACAACTAGTAATAATTAAAATTCTTCAAAGAAAATCGAAAAAGTTTAAAACTAAATTTAATACTTAAGTGTCTTTCAAACAAATAAACGGGACGCATCAAGGAATTAAGAAAAAATTAAAATATAAATAAAAACAATGATATTTATAAGAAAAAAAAAATGTAGATTTTCCCCTCAGACGCTCAAGTGTGGGCGAATACAATAAAGGACCCCGAATTTTCTTCCGCCACAATGAACGGCTAGACACACTCAATGTGGCTTCCTGCTTTGAATATTTATTTAGATACAATCATTCGACCTATTGTTAAAGATGGTGGGAGAGTGGTCGACTCATTCTACCTTCTCCTGTCATTATTTATCTTTACAAGAGTCAGACCCGACCTAAAAATGGAATATTGCTGCAATATTCGACCTGGAGATGGCCAAATTCTTCCTTTCCGTCACACTTCATCATTACAAGAGTCAGTTTAGACCCCAAATGGAGTCTTGCTGCAATATCCGACCTGCAGATGACCATTCCTCATTTTTCAGCCTTGATAGAGTTCAAAATCATTTACACAGTTTTTGTAGGAGATGACATATTCCACTCTGCAGCCTCTTTCCCCACAGACGCAACGTTGCAAGTCTATCGATTCTCTATCGCTCTTTCGACGGCAAATGTTCAGATGAGCTTCACTTTTTAGTCCCCACCAGGTCAAACCATTACAGCAAGAACTCGCCATGCTATGTCGATGAAGTTGAATCAGCCATATTTCAGTTGTATTACATTTGTAAGGAGGGAATTTCACTTGGGAAGAGAAATCCTACTCCCGCGTGCATGTTTCCCTGAATCCTACAATCTCAACCTCAAGTCATGGGTCAATCGTTATCTGTCCTCCTTATCCTCATAATCTTCACTCCCTTTAACAGCCTCTTTCATTCATGTCTCACATTTCATTCAGTAACACTATCTTGAGTGGCTCTTAAACATGTCAACTTTAGTCAAACAACAGAAGTTGATTTAATATTTATAATCCAATGTCTATAATTTTCGGGAAAGTCCTTGGTAGAGACTGAATGTCAATCAAATTGTTCTCGTTCACGTTGATCATCACACTCCGATGGAGAGTGTAAGTTACTGTTCCAAGTGTAGTCGTTCAGGGGATTGGAATTAGAAAACAGAGGAGGGCACAATTTGGGGGTTACATACTGACTTTATGCAGAGACAGGTACGACAATCTTTTCTTTGCTTCAGGCCTTGACCACCGTGTCTGCTGGCAGTATATTTCACTTGACGTTCCGCAGGAAGAGGGAAGCCACTTGACAGTTCTTTTAGCTCACAATTCTCAGGAACATAACAGATTATGTGAATTGGTTTGCATCATCGATGCTACCGCCATGGGGTCTATGCAGCGCAACTTGGCATTCCTCCTCCTCTTTAACTGGCCATTTTCAAAAAACTCCCTATCTAGAATGGTACGAGTCGATTCGTTGCTTTTTTATTTCATTTTATTTCTTGTGTCAGATAGCAAACTGTCGCGTTAATACTTTCGGTAAATCTGAAAAAGAAATTAGAATATTAAAATTTAGCGCATGCTACGTAGCATAAGGTTAGGTCGTCTTCTGTTTATGACCCACTACAGATATGCGATTAGATACATGACGTGCCAATGATATCTATCTATCTATCTATCTTATAGGAAGAAAGTGCATAACTACGAACACCAAGGCCCGAGCGTGACACTCTGCACTTAGGAATACATGTTTTCCGCCAGATGTATAAATAGGGCTGTCAGGCTACTGACTGCAGTGATAATTGACTGACTATTGAATGGAAATATCCAGTAGAATTAGTGTGAATTATTGTGCGTGGATGATTTGAGTTTTGATTTAAGATTTACCGGACGTTAAGCCGAGCCCAGCTTACTAACAAGGTATTCAATGAAATTGTAAATTATCTTTGGTTGACTTTTACTCCTTTCTTCTTGTTGAGTATTTATTTGCGGTTGTAATTAAATAGTTTTATTTAACATTGAAGTCTTGAGTTATATTACATACTAAATTGTAGCTGTATGGATCCATCACTGATAGTTCTACAATCTTAAACCCTAGAGTCTAAGCTTGATGGAACCTACACATGAATACTGAGAGCTATAATTAACATCCATTGGTGACAACATTCAACAAAATCGAAGCTCTATGGACCCATTCATAATAGTTATACAATCTTAAACCATAAAGTCTAACCTTGATGGAGCGTAAACTTGAATACTGAGAGCTATATTTAATATCCCTTGGTGACAAGATTCAACTAAATCACAGCTCTATACCTATTTCTGATAGTTCTACAATCTTAAATCCTAGAAACTAAGCGTGATGGAACCTACACTTGAATACTGAGAGCTATAATTAACATATATTGGTGACAACATTCAACTAAATCGCATCTCTATGGACCCATTCCTGATAGTTCTACAATCTCAAACCCTAGAATCTAAGCTTGATGGAACGTACATTTGAATACTGAAAGCTATAATTAACATCCATTGGTGACAAAATTCAAAAAAAATCAAAGCTCTATGGACCCATTCCTGATAATTCTACAATCTTAAACCCTAGAGTCTAAGCTTGAAGGAACGTACACTTGAATACTGAAAGCTATATTTAACATTCCTTGGTGACAATATTCAACTAAATCGCAGCTCTATGGACCCATTACTGATAGTTTTACATTCTTAATCCCTATAGTCTAAGCTTGATGGAACCTATACTTGGATACTGAGAGCTATATTTAACATCCCTTGGTGACAACATTGATCTAAATCACAGCTCTATGGACCAATTCCTGATAGTTCTACAATCTTAAACCTTAGAATCTAATCTTGATGGAACCTACACTTGAATACTGAGAGCTATATTTAACATCCATTGGTGACAACATTCAACTAAATCGCAGCTCTATGGAACCATTCCTTATAGTTCTACAATCTTACGTGAACGCAGAATGCGTTTTGCAGGACATTATTGGCAAGCAAAACAAGAAGTCATCAACTTCTTTGGACACCTCATCATGACACATGACGGTTAGTGCCCAGCAACCATCTAATATTGATCAGCTATGTTATGACGCAGAATGTCTCCCTTGTGACCTTCCAAGTCTTGATGAAGGATCATGATGTTTGGCGTGATAGATTCATGAATGTCTGAGCCTCGTTCGAGAGAAGAAAAAAAATTTCTGCAGATATAGTCTACGGAATCTCCCAACGCGATATGTGCATTTCTTAAACAACGCGATATGTGCATTTCTTAAACTCGTATAATAACTTCTAGTAGCTTTTACGCGTAGGACACGGTGGGGGTGGGCTTGAAAATGGTTTCCCAGGCTAAATGGGAATACAGGATGGAATCCTGTCATAAAGCGCCACTTTTTAAGACTTTCGATATCTAGGACTATAAATATTAATTTCGTAGCTTAAAAACAGCAATGTCTACACGAAGACGTGTACACACTGAATGTGTGAATCTCTCTCTCTCACACAAATACACACACATATGTATAGATATGGTAATGCCAATCATTGAAGTAAGAAACTTTATATTTGTATTATATATATATATATATATATATATATATATATATATATATATATATACTTATTAATATGTATATATATATATATATATATATATGTATATGTATGTATGCATATATATATATATTAATAAGTATACATTTATTAATATATACTTAATATCTCCGTTATTTTGCACTAAGCGAAGATACACACACACATACATATATTTGTATGTGAACACTTGCATGTACATTTATTTATATATGTTTATTTGATTATATATTTATGTATTGATTATAATTGGAAATTTATATATATATATGTATATATATCTATGCATATTTATATATTTTATACATACATATATGTGCGTTTGTGTGTATGTATTAACCACTAATATTATTTCTCTCTCTCTCTCTCTATATATATATATATATATTATAGCGAAGAAAACGGCGACTTACCTCGTCAAACCAAGCGACAGCGTGTCGCGTGTATTCTACGACGGAAAAAGTGGCGAAAAAGAAAACTGCTTACCAAACAGAGGGGCACGTATTCCGCATAACATGCTGAAAATGGAATAATTGAATTAAAGAAAAAACAAGTCAGTCGCAGAAGTCGCTATAGTATAAAAGTATTTTGACATGCAAATTACGGAAAATCCTATCCCAGCTGTCGACGAATGGAAGAAATAGGTTCTGCCGATAAAAGCAGTTGGTGTTCTCAATTCGGGAGGAGAAAATTCGGGCATTTTTGGTTTCGGCGTTTGTCAGAGAGCGAGTCATTTTTCTGACTGGTTACACGCATTGTGATTTAAAATAGTACCGGCGAATCGAGTTTTCAGCATTTCTTTCTGCCCACGATATTCGAGTCTGGACTTACAGTGATTCTTCTTTGTCTTGTGGAAGTAATCTGCGACAAATACTTCCTTTGCTTTCAGAACGCTTACATACATATGTGTGTATATATATATATATATATATATATACACATATAAAAGTGAACATTGAAGTCAACACTTAGAGGCGACAGTCTGCTTCATGCTAATAGACTACCCACAATGCACCACTGACCCGTGTGTGTGTATATATATATATATATATATATATATATAAATAGCCGAGAAAAATAACAGCACACGTGGCCTGACTATTGCATATAGAGGTGGCGATCGTTACATTCGTGAAGTCGAATCCCCGGAGGGGCGTACTCTTCGGGCCACTGACGACATGTGCGAGGCGTTTCGGCGCCATTTCGAGAGCCGGTTTACCAAGGAGCCTGGTCTCCGTGAGGAGGAGTTTCGTAGCTATTTGGCTGACTTTCCTCGGCTTTCGCCGACTGAAGCGGCTAGCTGCGAGGGAGAGATCACGGAGGGCGAAGTCTACGCGGTTTTGAAGAAGGTCGGCAGAGGCAAGTCGCCCGGTCTGGATGGTTTGCCCTATGAATTGTACTTGAGGCTGTCGCACATCTTTGTTCCGATTTTGACTGCAGTGTTCAACAACTGGTTTCGGTCGGGGTCCATCCCCAATCGGGTCACCAGGGGCGTGATCACTCTGTTGAAAAAGGGCAAAGGTGGTGGGGGGAAACTAGATGACTACAGGCCCATAACTCTGCTAAACACAGAGTTAAAGATTATGGCCAAGATCCTGCAGGAGCGTTTGCAGTCAGTTGCCGAGTCTCTGTTGGGACCTGAGCAGACTTGTTCTGTGAGGGGCCGAACAATTCAGAGCAACCTGCATCTGATCCGCACGATCATAGAGGGTGTAAAAGACGACGAGCAAGCCGCGCTGATCAATTTGGATCAGTCCAAGGCATTTGATAGGGTCGACCATCGCTACCTTGCTACTGTCCTGCAGGCCGCTGGATTCGCACCCAACTTCTGCCGCTGGATTAGCCTCCTGTATCGCTCCCCCAGTGCTGTGGTACAGGTGAACGGAAGGTTGTCGGACGCGTTCGTGCTGTCTAGGTCGGTTCGTCAGGGTTGTCCGCTGTCGCCTCTCCTTTATGCTTTGGCGTTGGAGCCTCTCCTTCGCCGGCTGAAGGACGAGACCGGCAGTCCGGCCCTACGCGGAATCGCCGTTCCTGGAGGGGCTCGAGCCAGGGTTTCCGCGTACGCCGATGACGTATCTGCTTTCGTGTCGTCCCGGGACGATATCGAGGCGGTACAGAAGGCGCTTGACCGGTACGAGAAGGTGACAGGGGCCAAGATAAACCGCGACAAGTCTTCCGGCTTGCGGTTAGGTGCCTGGAAGGGGGTCGCTCTTCCGGGCCGCTTCGGTTGGACGGATGGACCTGTCCGCATTCTTGGAGTGTGGTTTGGACCGGACCTCCAGCTGGAGAAGAATTGGTCTGAAGT
This sequence comes from Acanthosepion lycidas, assembly GCA_963932145.1. NCBI lineage: Eukaryota > Metazoa > Mollusca > Cephalopoda > Sepiida > Sepiidae > Acanthosepion > Acanthosepion lycidas. The sequence continues at coordinate 4,028,305 of OZ010602.1, read as the reverse complement.
ACTTGCAAAGGTCGATTCTGCCGGCAAGACTTGGAATCGACGGCGGTTGTCCGTGAAGGGCAGGGCGGAGGTGTGTGCTATATACATTTTCCCCCTGATTCTTTATCGATTGTCTGTACTTCCTCTCTGTGAGACCCATTGGAAGGCGCTCGAGCGATCGCTATCCTCCATTTTATGGAGGGGACGCGTGAACAGGGTCGACAGACGAGTCTGCACTAAACGTCCGTGTCATGGGGGGCTGGGAATGCCGCACCTCTTGAGTCACGTCCGTGCCTCTAGGTTGGCTTTCCTACGCCGCGCATTGACTGGGAGAGATCCGATCCTGGAGGGGATTGTTAGGGACGCCTTCCCTAGCCTTACCATCAGACCCCCCATCTCGTGGGTTGAGCGCCGTCGTAAACCCCGGGACGAGTCGGATTTCATCCGCGAGTGTCGGTCGGCCTTGAGGGCCATTCCCCGGTCCAGTGACCTTTCACGGCCTAGGAAGGTCTTCTATCGTGGATTAGTGGAGGGGCCCGCGAAGGATTCCCTACGTGATACGCTCGGCTTGTCGGAGGAGGAGTATCGCTCCTACTGGTCTTGGGCGCCAGCGGCGGATTACCTCAGTAACCCTGAGTTTTCGCTTACCTGGCGATTGGCTCGGAATCGGCTGCCTCTCAACGACAAGGCTTTCATATGGGGTTTGGCGGATTTGCCAGACTGTGAACGGTGTGGTCTTGGCTTAGAAGAAACGGCTCCGCACGCCTTCTACCATTGCCCCCGGGTCCGCCCCTTATGGGACCATGTCGGCGAGCTGACGGCTCGTCTCGCTCCCGAACAGCTTGTGTCCATTGATCGCGCATACGCGTGTGACAATGTGTCGCCCCCGTATTCCGGGGTGAAACGAATGGTGTTTCTGACGCTGCTGGCCACGGCTCGAATGGTGATTTGGACGACGCGAAAGGAGGAAGTCTTGCGGGGCAACCATCTTTCTCATCAGCATCTAATCCTATTCTTTGAGCATCAGCTCAAGATGAAGATTAGATCTGATAGAAAACGATTGCATTCGACAGTCTTTAGCGAAAGGTGGGTAAAAGAGGCGAGCTTGGTTCGTGTGACCGGGGCTAGCCTTGATTTTCTCTTCTAGGTCAACCTATTGCACATCGGGGTGGCTTCCTGTGGAACCCTCCCCTTGGTTAGGATTAGATAAGCTTCAGTGTACCTAGTTAATGTGAGTAAGTGTTGTTCCTGGCCTGTAACCCGGCTACTCTTTGGTTATGATCCAAGTCGAGATTCCCAACCTCCCCAGTTTGTTTTTAACCCTCCTTTTCATCTCGACTGGGTCAGCTGTATATTTCCCCATTCCCGCATAATATTTTATCCTTTTTCCCCACTCCCTTAGCGAGAGAGCTTCTTGATTCTGTCCCCTGGGCAGAATACAGCGGCCTCTCTATTTTGAGGGTTGGACGGTCCCCTACTAACATCTGTTATGTTTAGTTTATATTTTGTGTTTATATGTATTTGATTATTGGGTTCATCTCCCCTCCCCTCTCATTCTATCATTATTAGAATTTTAATGTATAGCATGTATTTCATCATCAAATTTTTATGGTGTGGGGCGCGTTTTTTGTAGGACCCCCTGGTAAGAATGTGGTATTATGGTGCATGAGAGAACGATTAGTGATGGATGAGTTCTTGTGGTGAATGGGTAAATTGTAATGTATGAATGGGTCGTGAATCTGATTAGCTAGGTATAGGATAGTTAGTTTGGACCAGCCTTTACCCCTCCCCTTCATCGGCCACGTGCCACAATTGTAAATTTTTACAATAAATACCCTGACTATTGCATATAGCATGAAACAGACTGTCGCCTCTAAGTGTTGACTTCTATGTTCACTTTTATATTTACACACGCTCAATCTCTGATATTGAGCACTTTATTCCATAAATATAGCACACCTTAAGACTATATTTCTTCATAATGGTCAGAGTTGGATTAGACCAGGTAACAGTAATATTAAAAAATACTCAGTACACGTGTGAAAAATAAAAATAGATATTTAACCTGTGGAGCTTTGAAATGAAAAAAAAAAAAAAGCCGACCAGTCGATTCCTCCATCTTGGTTTCAACCTTTCGGTATCGTCAGGCGGTTTGTATGAATTGATTTCCCAACTCTTTATTTATTTATTTATTTATTTTTTTTTTAATTAGTAACGCTATATTATTTTTAAAATTAAATAAAAAAAAAAAAACAAAAAAAAACACACGCACGACGTTGGGTATGATAAGGGGAGGAGGAGGAAAGAAAGGGTATTGTAAATGTACCAGTTGGGTGTTAATTGAAATGTACATGTCTTTTATCCAGTCTCATATGAAATTAAGAGGATTTTTTTTGTATTAATGCAACGGCTAACCATCTTGGACCTTTTGATTTAATAGGTTTTTGGATCCGGGAATGTTATTATTGCTAACTTTTCCTGTTGGCAGAGGCTACAGATGTTATCCTTGTTGTAAAGTATCACTTTTTTTAGAATTTTCGAGTTTATAGTTTGATTTATTTCGTTTTTTCCTTTTAAATCCCAAGAAATTCTATCAGACTCTAGTCTGGTAGAATTCCTGGGATTTTCCATCTTGAATGACGACGTACCATCTTTGAAACTACCTTCATTACATCCAATGTATGTTTTGTTCTGTCTGTCTGTATCTATTACTTCTGCTTTATAAATTACTCATCGGTTTTAACTTTTGCAAAATCCATTTAATTGTCATCTATTTTTATTTCTACGGTAGCATAATTCACTAGACTTATTAACTATATTTTGCTGTACGTTAGTTTTAAAATGTCTGGTGTTTTGTTTTTATTATTGTTTCTAAATTACTAGTACAGTTGTAGCTTAATTTAACTATTTTTATTAAATATCTTATGTAATTCTGAATTTTTCGGGAAGTGTTTAATAAATAGTTCGAAAAATATCTTCCTTATTTTATACTTGACCTTTATGTTAAAAGGGGTGGGGGTTAAACCAAGTAATATTTTCTCTTTTTTTCTCGAATTGTTCTTCATTTATTGTTTTATTTGAGGTTTAAATTCTACTTTGGTTTTATGTCCTTCTTCTGTTAAGGTCTTCTCATATTCTTTTTATCTTCAAAAATTATTTTACTAGAAGAGTTTCTAGACAAGCTAGTCTATTCCTTTAGGGATGTGCTTTATTATATTCACAGAGTGGTTGGATCAAACATTCACGTATTTCAATTTTGTGTTGGGTTTCATGTATGGATAGATTAATTCTACATCCAAATACTTGACAACATTTTTCTTCATTTCGACTTCTATTTCAAAGTCGAGGCTTTTGAAGGATTTGAAAATCCCTTTTCTTATGTTGTCATTTGTTCTTCTGTTGTCTGGCATTATCGTTATTACTATACAGGCCGTGGTTGTACAATTTTGTTCATATAAAATATGTAGGCCTATTAACCCTGAAACCTCAGCACCAGCAAACGAACCTTGTACATCAAAGTCTTTTTTTTTTTTTTTTTTTTTTTTTTTGTTAACCCAAGCTTCCCCATTATTGAATAAAACTGAATTGCAGCAATGTTAAAGTATTTACATTTGGTCAGGTGTTTTGTTTACGAAACCTTTGGAGAAGTATAAAACCTCCAGCAGATTTTTTTTTTTTTTTTTTTTTAGATATAGATGCATAGAAGTTTTATGCCATATTTTATAAATACATATTCGTTTTCATTTGTATTTTTGTGGAACCCCCCCCCCAAAAAAATGTACTCGCTTGTCTTCTTCCATTGATTGGTTTGTTTAGTAATTCTTACTGAGTCGCAGATTATTTTTCAATATTTCTTGGTTTATTTTACCCAATTCAGTTTTTGTTGGGTTTATTAATTACAAAAAAGATTATGGTTAGAAATGCTTGCTTGCAGCATAATATATATGGATCCTATCACTCAGTTTGGCTGTGATATTTTTCGCCTCCTCCTTTATAATTTCAACAATGTACGAGTTTGGTGATTTCTTGTAAATTATAGTTATCTCCTCATTTATCTGATCCAAAATGCTGGGATAAAAATATTAAATTATGTTCGGCAATTAAAATACGCGGGATCAACATAAGTATGTAGGAAAAAAAAAAACTGAAAAATTTATTTTTGAGTTGTGAATATTATTTTTTTTATTAAAAAAATTCTAATTAAAGGGAGATTACTTGTTCTTGTTTTAAAAAAATAATGAATTGTGCATGAAACTCCGAATCGTGTTAGCGGTGAATGTTTATTATTTATAAATATCACACACATACACATACACATACATACATACATAAGAGGTTAATGGTCACAGTCGAATCAAACCAGGAACCGGTAGTATTAAAAAGTGCTCATACACGCGTGAAAAGAAAAAAAAAAATTAAATAAAAGTAAAAATAACATGTAGACTTTTAACTTTACAAATGACGTCACACATTATGAATGTATAAAACATTAAAAAAAATATCTTAAAATAATTGTTGGACTTTGTCCATTTCATAATGTGTGACGTCATTTGTTTACATTTGGATACGCCATGAGCAGATATGAATGTACGTGAGAGAATCATAGATTGTAGTTTAAAAACAGTGAAATCGACCTTGCTAACTGAACGCTCAAACAGTTAAAAGCACGCCAGGCTATATGACGGTTCCGTAAGGATATAGGTTCGATTCCTGTCGGAGGACGAATATTTTCTATGAATTTCTCGGACATTCAGCCGTAAATGTAGTTAATACTATTTATCATAAACAGAGCATTTACTTAAATATTTGTATCTATAAAAAGAATGTATAAACTTAAAAAAAGTATATATATATATATATATATATATATATGGTCAGTGCAAAAAGTCTCATGCCTCATCTGGAATCTGTGATACAAGGCCCGCACTCAATTTTCCTAAGGTAGTAGTATTCATATAAAATATACATTTTGTTGTAAGCTAATTATGTACAATAATGAATCATATGCAATACAGATGATCAATTCAAGTAGAAAAATTGAAAATAAATAGAAAGTATTTTAATATAAATTAGAGACATGTCAATAGATCATTCCATCTTAAATAAATCAACAATGTTTTTCTGTAATTTTTAATATCAATTTGCGATTTTTCTTGTTAAAAATTTGTATAATTTAACACATTATGGATAAAAAATAGAATTTTATACAGTGTTTTTTTTTTTTTTTTTTTTTTTTTTTTTTTTTCTAGATTTGTATGAGCAAAACAATTTCATGGATTTGAATGATAAAGCGAAAAGATCCCAGAATTACGTCAAAATCTGAAAATTTGTCATCCTTTAATCGTCAGTGGTGCTTAGTTTAATTTGTAACGTAGATAAATGTAGGTAGAAAAAAGTAAATGTTGATAAGATAGCGAGGTTCACAAAGCACTGCCCGGGGCCCCTAATCAGCCCTAAGCAACCCCCGGTCGAAGTGTTCGGGGGTAGTACACGCCGGCCCTATAAATAGTTTCTGTCTTTACATATGAATTGTTAAGAGGAAATTAATTATAGACTAACATTGCTGTCGTATTGAATTTCATATTTAATATATTGAACATAGCATATTAAAAATAAGTTCATAAGAAACAAAGGTGTGTTAATGTTTCCTTATCTACCTGTGTGTGTTTAATTCAATTAATGACGCGAATAAGTACAGTGTTTTTGTTTCGAATTTCTATGAAAAATTAAAAATAAATTTAATCAATACTTACTACTTGTCTGTATTGCATGCATTTGCATATGAACATTTTCAGAACGCGCTAAAAATATTTTTAGAATGTTAAAAGCGCCCAAAAGCCTGTTAATTCTGTGACGGTTTCAAAAACATAAGGAGACTGTTGTTACGAGGCTTTTAAAAATGGCGGTTGCTTATTTGTTCGTTTCTTTTTAAGCTGTTTCCACGCTGCAGCTATTTTTAAAGTTAGAATTTCCTTCTGGAAAGTGACTACGTGTGGAAGAGTCTCAACAATTTGGAAACTCAGGCCTCTTTCTAACCGCTGAGCCATACCGTGAAATGCCCAAAAATGTAGACATGGCCAATTTTAAGAAAAGAATGCACAGATGTGAGGAGCATCGAGAGAAAAGGTAGGGGGCTATTTTTAGCGTTGATTGCAAGTGATGTCAGTTATTCTTGGTCTCTGAGAATTCCGCCGCTGCGTGGAAAGGAGTGAATTAATTAAACGTCAGCTAAGAAGCCAGTCTTCTTTCTTTTACTCAAGGGTAGCGTGACCTAACACAAAGATCTTTGGAGTTATGTCACTTAGGAATGGTTATTATCAGTCTTAAAACACGACGCGTGTGTCTCTAAAGGAAATAGTAAATATGGCGATTTTCTAAGCGTAACTTAGATGTGGCACAATGCCGAAAGTATGGGGCAACTAGTGAGGATCTAACTCGCTACTCAGTCGGAATGCATCTCGCGAAACAAGCCTGATTACACCGCGTTGAAGTGCCCTAACAACGCAGAATAAATATGTGTGTGTTACAGTGACCGTGCACTTGTAGCCGAATATTAAAAAAACGAGACAAATAAAAACCTATTTTACACTATAAAATAATAAATTTTACAAAACAATTTCCTTCCTTGTCAATGCCCTTAATCCAGTAGTGAATAGTAATCACGTAGAGTGATTTGTCAGGAAGCTAACTTCTTGATGCTATCGGACTGGGGAGGCGACCACAGCGTGCAGCACTTTTGAAAAATACTTGAAAAGAGTAGCAGGTAGTTTTCTAAAAAATTGAAAACTTCTTAGGAAAAGTGGAGCTTTTAAAAATACCTGTGTCAGGTGTAGGCTTTGCCTCGAGAAAAAGTTTGTTATATAAAGTTTGAACAAACAAGAAACCGGAAGTAATCAGTCGGTGTAGGCGTAGTATAAAACATTTATTGTGTTATCTGCCAACCGACTTATTTTCCCTGTTTTTTTCCTGAGTAGTATAGACGGCTAGGTTTAACCAGGCCCATACACGGATTTTTTCTTTGCTTATTTTCTTTTTCTCTCGCGAGGGCGATTGTTATACATGTTTTTCTTTCCTCCATTTTTTTTTCTGTGTGATGCATTGTTACGTCGTCTTATGGTATTTGAGTATAAATCCCTCCTCCTTTCATCTGCTTTCTGGTCGCCTGAAGATCGCGAATAGCGTGAAACTGGAGTAGGGCAGGTTGATGCTGTCAATCGTTTTTTGCTGTGTGGATAGCCTGGACATTAAGCATTGTTATCTGCTGTTTAAGTAGGTGCTTACCTTTTGTTCTTTTTCTTCTTCCTTACTTTCTTTTCTCGGGTAAGGTTTTTTTTTTTATTATTTTTGATTTTTTTTGTTATCAGTATCTCCACCACGTGTTTTTAGGTCTTTTCGGAGGTGATCTGTTGGTGACACGAAAAGTTTGGATTTTTGTATATAATTAACAATGACTGTATATATCTAGAAAACTGGAAGTTTAATATATTCGTTAACAAAATTTGAAAGATGCATTAACCCACTAACCACTTGATGATCCTTGTTTTTTAAAATTATAAACTGTATTAGGTCTTCCTTAATAAGCAAGGACTTTCGACAGGTTCTCCAGTCATCATCAAGCATGAAAACTATTTTCTTTTTGGTAAAATTCAGGTAGCGTCCAAGACGAAAAAATATAATGCAAATCGAAATATATTTTTTTGAAATGTGTTATTAATAACAGATACAAACTTGTGGATTCTCAACGCTAAGGTTGAATTTTTGAAAATTTAAGTGAATGAGTTTTTTTTTACTAATATGGCAATTTAAGATTTTTTTTGTTGTAGGAGTTTATCAGTCACCTGGCATGAATGATTCATTGTAATATATATATATATATATATATATATATATATATATATATTCTCCAAGCCCTCCTTCACTATGTCCTCATCCCCTTTCTTCATTCCAAGTGTGTCTTTTTCGTTCCCATTTTTCGTAAAACTTTCTTATTGCTCACATGTTTTATCTGTGGTATTCTCACCATCCTTCTGTAGAATTACATCTCTGTCGCTTCAAGTCTCATCTTCATATTACATAGTAGTTCAGCATTCTTTTTTTTTTTTTTTTTTTTTTTTTTTTTTGTTTCCAGCTAAATTTTTCTATTTCTTAATATTTTGTGTCATCTCTGGAAGGGGTCTCCCTCGCTATGCACCCCACCCAATGCGTCTTCTGTTCTCCGCGTCCCACTTTCCGTCGTCCGTTACGACACCCCACCCTGACAGTTAAACTTCTGTCCCCGCCTGATTCTGATGTCATCAACCCGTAGCTCACACCCTCCGGCTTCAAACCCCGTTAACGATACATACATTGCTTTTAAACTTAATAGTTAATCCTTTCTTTTTTTTTTTTACTACTTTGTCTAGGGACACTATTTACATTATTCGGACTATTGTCCTCATCTTTGTCGCCATATTTATTACAACGTTTCGGCCGTTGTACGTTCCGGCCTTCTTCAGGTGGTTTGAATATCGAACTGAACCCTTTATTTCGCTCACTGTGGTAGACTGTTCTAGGGATTCTTCCAGTTTCATTTTTCAATCATTTCACTCCAAGTAAGGCAATAAAGCCACTAAGACGCAAGAGGTTACTGGGCGTTAAAGAATATCAGAAAAACTACTATTAAGGAGACAGAACAATAAAAGAATATGAATTAAGAAGACGGAAGATAGTGATTGACATTACATTTAAATTTTTGAAGATCAAATTTGACTGGAAAGCAAGAAGCCAAAAGAAAGCTCTACATGTTAGAGAAGAAACTGTTAACATAGAACTTACACTTACATTAATCATTTCAGTTGTAAGGTTATAAGTCAGGTCAGGACCAATAAAATTGCAGATTATTCTTTGGATTTTATCAAGGCTCACAGCAGAAGCACCAGAGCAGATGTGGTAGAAATATTCAATGTATATTTTTACTACTTTGTTTAGGGATTCTTCCAGTTTAATTTCTCAGTTTTTCATTTCTCAATCATTTCACTCAAAGCAATGCAATAAAGTCACTAAGACACAAGAGGCTACTGAGTGTTAGAGAATATGAGAAAAACTCAAGGAGAAAAAAAATTAAGGAGAGAGAACAATAAAAAAACTGGAATTAAGAAGACAAAAGATCAAGATTGACATTGCATTTAAAGTTTAAAAGTTCAAAGTTGACCGGGAAGCAAGAAGCCGGAAGAACGTTCCACAAGCTAGAAGTGCGATAGAAGAAACCATTAGCATAGAACTTACGGTTACATCTAGCCAGCTTAACTGTAAAATGATGAGATCTTGACGCCAAAGTAGTACTAAAAACAATCTGCCGACAACACACTTGCTACTAATTCAATAACACAACGCCAGGAGGCAGCTAAAAGGCGGCAGTTCGCTTCACCAGCTCATAATCTACCAAATTAGCTCGTCAACAAACAGTATAAGCCTAGTGATCTAGTATTAAGAATGATTAACATATATTGACATAAGCCCACACTAATGAATCGGCCAGCGAGACTCGCTTTTTCCCTATCGCCTCATGGTACGTACCATAAGTAACATTTTCTATTCTTCAGTTTGTTTACTCTCTGTAAACATACACAAACCTGTCAGGTTCTAAATCCGTTCATTTTGCAAATATAGGAAACAACTCGTAGATATTAACGATAAAACAAAACAAAATTAAAAATTGTTGTTAAGAACATCGCTTTGATAAAGCAAACATTTGAGAAGTGTCAGTCACTGTTTACACTCGTGCAACGATAACATCGCCTAAAAAAACGATTAGGGTCAGATCAAATTTTGTTAACAATCATTTGGCAAAAAAACCCGTTTATTTACAGTTGTTATCCTTGATGGCACGCACAGAGAACAAATAATTTCAACCGAAAACTGTGGCGCTAGATCCGAACGGCTTCGAGCGAAGGCAGCCTGTAGGTCTCTCAGAGTGAACTACACTTTTTCGAACCTCGTGGACTGGCGCCACAGAATCACAAATAAAAAAAGTTTTAACAAATAACAGAAACCACATCACTTGAAAACTTCCAACAGCGGCAACAACTAAAATGGAAAGCACAAAAAAAGAATAATATAATAATAATCAAGATGTTGATTTTCCACACTACTTTAAAGAAAAGGTTCGGAAGGAAGTTGCTATCAATACTGGAAAGAGCGATAACAGTTACCGGACATGAGAAAATTATTTTCTTGAAAAATTGCTTTAAGAGAAAGATTTTATATATTTCAACCGGCAGTAACATTGGTTGCTCGGCATGTGGCATGTCAAAATGACCACACTTTTTCTTTGTTATTCATCATGGCATGCCAGCGATGAAATATCCTGTAAGTAAACTTGACAATGGAACGGAATAAAGAATAAATTCATGCCTTCCCCGAGCGCATTAGTACAACGTGAACAGAGCATCGGTCTTAATTTGAAATCGATTCACAGAATTCTGAATTACGTGGCGATAACATTTACAACATATGCGGCGTTGTTTTTGCACGACTATTTATATATACAGGTCAGTGATGCATTGTGAGTAGTCTATTGTATTGTTCTGGCGGTTATTTTGGTGGGTGGTAACGGTCATGTTTCGTATTATTCTAGGGGTTATTGAGTGGAAATAATTGTGGATTTATTTACTTATTTATTGGTAAATAAATACATTAAGTAAATAATAATAAATAATTAAATAACTTAATTAAATAATAAACAAATTAACAAAACACGAACGCATGCATAAACAAAAGTAAACGTAATAGTAACAACCAACAATAAAATAATCAATAATAAATAAATAAAAGTTAACATACAACAATATAAATAGCATAAACTGCATCTCGATCCACAGTTATTTCCACTCAATAGCCCCTAGAACAATTCGATTCATTATCGTTACCTCCCACCAAAATAACCGCCAGAACAATCCAGCAGACTACCCCAATATATCACTGGCCTGTATATATAAATAGTCGAACAAAAACACAACGCATATGGCTTGATGGTTACGTTTAAGCATGAAACAGACTGTTGCATCTGGGCGTTGGATTCAATGTCCACGTTTACATTTACATACGCTCTATCCCAGATACTGAGCACTTTAAGCCATAAGTGTAGCATACCTTAAAAGTGTGGATTAAAGATTGATTACTTGCATATAATCTCATACACATGTTGCCAAAACGAAAAACAAAAACATATATGCACCAAAACCTTACTCAGATGATGACTCTGGGGTCAAGTATGATTTCAAAACTGAAGCATCATCGCCACTAACCCAGAACGTTTCAATAACACTTTACAATATTAACAAACTTTGTTAGTTTTGGGATGGAAATGTCAGATGTTTCTGCAGGCATGTCATATATTTCTTCTTGTATTTATAATTTTCTAGTTTGTGTTCAGGAGCCCAGAAGAGAAACTTTAAACCAATGAGATGTTTTGAATAAACTGACCAAATAACAGTGTTTATGATGTTAAACGGTGTACATGGACTTCAGATGGAAAGGTGAGAGTACGTTCTAAGCAAATCTGAAACGACTGACTTAATTCCCCTTCATCACTGATATCATACGAGAAAACCTGTAATATGTCCTGTAAAAAAAAAGCTAGGTTAAATAAATATCACTGTTCTGATCTTAGACGAAAATGAACAAACCTTTTTGATAATTTAATATATTAAATAGTAACATAAAACTATTATCTTAACTTACCACTTTGATCTTTTTTGGCTTATGAGCAAAAGAATCAGTAACTTTGCTGTAAAAATATAGCTTTCGTCGTATCAGCAGCAACTGCTACTGATTGCAGAGCGCTATACGTACTGCTTGACATTAGTCATGACTAAATTTATTATAGATTTTGTCATGAAGTATCATATTATTTTGTTGTCGAAAATTGAACTTTGCATATCAGTGATTTTCAAAGGTGAAAGTCTATTTACAAGTTTCAAGTATCTATTACAATAGGTATCAATTCTCGGGTTTTTTGTATGATACTTTTCAAATAAATAAGCTCGTTGAACTTAATAGTATGGTGAGAATGACCGTTTCCTTATAAAGAAACATCCAGCATTCATTGCCGAACAGTCAGCGTTGGTTTGAGTTGAGAGTTGTAAAAACTTTCTGGAAAAACAAATTTTTCATGAAAATAGATTTCTCTAGCTCAATAACTGTTTTCTTTCTAGTATTGCTGGCGTTTCCTTCTAAATTTTGTTTAAAGTCGTGTGGAAGGTCGACATTTTGATTACCGTATATAATCGTGTATAAGCCGACTTCATGCATAAGGCGACCCCTGAATTTTGGGCATGAATTTTAAAATAACCTGTGTATAGTGCAAATGGTCAACGAAAATGCATGATTTTTAACTACTTCAAAAAATTTACCTGTGTATAGCACTATTTCTTTTTACTTAAAACCTGATCACAAAAACTATACATATTCAGTATATCATTATTTTTTCTTAGAGCTAAATGTTCTATTCATTTTAGTTGTTGCCGGGATTGGAAGTCTTCAAGTGATGTGGGATTTTTTTGTTATTTGGTGCAGTTCTTTGGGATTTGTAGCGCTGGCCTTTAAGATCTGGTGTAGGATTGTCTTTTTTAAGACGTAGATGATTCATTTTTTAATACTAAAATTCACCCAAAAAGGCTCAAGTGTCGCTCAAGGTAGATTGTTACTTTTGAAATGGTTATGAGAATGAGTAAAATATCTTAAAATTGCACTTGAAGCCATACTTAATCATTGAGCTGTGAAAACGGTTGCGTATAGCTGATTGTTTTGATACTTTTAAACGGATTAGATGTCATACATGACACTTCCAGATGACAATCTAGATCTGACAAGGCTAAATTTAGTTCTTAGGTTAATGGTTTATTTTTTTCCTTGTATTTGAAGGCGTTGGACAAAAGTGCCCCATGGCGTAAAGTATCTTTACTCAATTTGGATATTTTTTTAATTTTGTGCATAATAATTGTCATAAAGTAATCCATACCTTGCTTCTTAAGAATATATGTCACTGGACTAGACATTTTTTTATCGGTATCATTCCATGTGAGGCAGTAAAGCCACTAAGACACAAGGGGTTACAGGGTGTGGAAGCATTAGGAACAGAAATATTAACAATGAGCGGGAAGAAGAAAGGGTAATCAGGAGGACAGTAGAAAGCGATTGACATTGAATTTAAATTTTTGCAGACTAAAGTTGGCTGCAAAGCATGTAGCCAGCAGGGAGTTCTCAAGGAAGAAATGCGAGAAAAGAAATTGTTAACATAGAATTGATGGTTACATCTAGCCAGATCAACTGTAAATTGATGAGATCTCAATGCTAGTCTAGTACTGCACTTAAATTCAAAGAGTCTAGGTACCATACTGAAAAGCTTGTCCAAATAATTACCATAAAAGTATTTATAGAAAAGGCACAGAGAAGAAACCTTACGGCGTTGGGAAAGTCACTGAAGCCGAGCCACCAGATCAGGACCAGTAATATTGCAGATTCTTGCGGCACCTCGAGGCGGTGTAATGGTTAGCCAGCTTGTCTCGCTAGAACAGTTACGACTGAGTAGTGAGTTCGGTCCTCACTAGGTGCTCCATACTTTCGGCCTTGTGCCACATCCAAGCTATGTTTGGAAAATCACTTTTGGGCACCTCGAGGCGGTGTAATGGTTAGCCAGGTTGTCTCGCTAGAACAGTTACGACTGGGTAGTGAGTTCGATCCTCACTGGGTGCTCCATACTTTCGGCCTTGTGCAATATCTAAGCTACGCTTGAAAAATCACTTTTAGGCACCTCGATTGCAGATTCTTCTTTGGAGTTTATCAAGGATCTGAAGGTAAATGGCAGGAGCATCGGACCATATGTGGCAGCAATATTCTAAGCATGGACGATTGGTAGATGTGTTTTTTCTTTTTTTTTTTTTTTTTTTTTTTTTTACTCAGGAAGGGTCAAAGTTGATTAATTCTATAAATTCTGAATTGGTGGGGGCCTCGTAAAGAAAGGAAGATGACCAAAGGTTGAATAACAAAAGACAGTAGTAAAGATGAAATGATTCATAATGAGTACGCCTTTCAAAAACTTTGATAACAGTCATAATGCCATTAAGAATAGACAAGTTTCTTTGACGACATTCTTTATTGACTTTCTTTATCGTTTCTTATATTCAGCGTTTAACAAGCTGAACTTTCTCACACAAGTGTCATGTCTGACAAGTACCATTGTAAAATTGTCATTCTGTGGTTGAAAGTACAAACATCTTCAAGTGCAGTATCCGAACATGAATAGTTATCACAAAGTCATTTGGGCACCCCGAGGCGGTGTAATGGTTAACAAGCTTGTCTTGCTAGAACAGTTACGACTGAGTGGTGAGTTCAATCCTCACTGGGTGCCCCATAATAACGGCCTTGGAAAATCACTTATGGGCAACTCGAGGCGGCGTAATGGTTAGCCAGCTTGTCTCGCTAGAACAGTTACGATTGAGTAGTGAGTTCGAGCCTCTCTGGGTTCCCCCATATTTTCGTCGTTGTGCCGCATCTAAGCTACGCTTGGAAAATCACCTTTGGGCACCTCGAAACGCTGTAATGGTTAGCCAGCTTGTCTCGCTAGAACAGTTACGACTGAGTAGTGAGTTCGATCCTCACTTGGTGGTCCACATTTTCGGCCTTGTGCCACATCTAAGCTACGCTTGGAAAAACACTTTTTAGGCACCTCGAGGCGGCGTAATGGTTAGCCAGCTTGTCTCGCTAGAACAGTTACCACTGAGTAGTGAGTTCGATCCTCACTGGGTGGTCCACATTTTCGGCCTTGTGCCACATCTAAGCTACGCTTGGAAAAACACTTTTGGGCACCTCGAGGCGGCGTAATGGTTAGCCAGGTTGTCTCGCTAGAACAGTTACGACTGAGTAGTGAGTTCAATTCTCACTGGGTGCCCCATAATAACGGCCTTGTGCAACATCTAATCTACGCTTGGAAAATCACTTTTGGGCACCTCGAGGCGGCGTAATGGTTAGCCAGCTTGTCTCGCTAGAACAGTTACGATTGAGTAGTGAGTTCGATCCTCACTGGGTGCTCCATAATTACGGCCTTGTGCCACATCTAATCTCCGCTTGGAAAATCACTATCACAAATGTATATAAATTCTCATCAACATAGCAGCACATTCCATTAACACTTTTCGATAAACATACAATCCATCATGTGAATGGATCTGTTGCATTATGTGTGAAGGTGAGTGGGTGTTACTTTGCCAAGGGGTAAAAGAATCACTGAAAAGTTCATTCAGCAAAGGTCATTTGAAGGAGGACACAGAAAATGCCGACAAAAGACGCCTGCTTCAACAGATCAAATTTAATTGTCAGTACTAGAAATATCAGGCATTGTTTTGCATAAAATATAACGCAAAGAAAACGGAAGAGCCTCAATTAGCAAAAATCTTTTCAATCTTCATACCAGGTCTGAGTTAAGATGAATTATTTTAAAATGTATAAAATAAAAATCCACAAAAATACAGGCGAACGTTTTGCAAAATAAACACTACTTGAAGTAAATGACATTTATGTGACAGTGTGTTTATAGATGCGTCAGTTTTCTATATGAGCAGAAGTGTCGACTATATTTGATTATCAAGGCAACGTATTCGTCCTGGGTATGACGATAAACTACATCCGCGTCCTGGGTAAAACGATAAACTACGCCCAAAAGTAAGATCTGACCTCTGATCAGGAGGTTTTGATTAGCGTGGAACCACCTCTTAATTGCTGGTGGTAGCACCTGTTAGGGTCCCAGCTATGGACAAATAGTTAGCATCCAATCTTGACTAAAAATAGGTTTTAATACCAGAAATACTTTGTAATAAAAAGAAATTATTACCAGCAATAAAGGAAAATTGAAGCAAAAAATATTATCAGCAATACTTAAAAAAAGTACCAGCAATAAAAATAGATATACATTCTTTATTCATTCTAATTCATTATTAGCCGTAATAGTATATATATATATATATATATATATATATATATATATATATATATATATATATTGTCTTAGAAAAATTATGAACAAAACAATATTTTGTTTTAAAAAACAAGTCCTTGATGCTAATGTTGAAAGTAATATGGCTTACCCAAGACACACAAACCCAACATGCCCATTAGCCTCATTGGGCCCGGAATTAACAGTGCCATCACTAAAATCCTAACTCCATTCATAGGCAACCTTCAATAAAATACACATCAAACATTCGGGTGACTTACCCCAAAGAATACAACACATAAATATGTCTAACATGTATATGGCTAGTTTAGACATCAAATCACTATACACTAATACACCCATCACGAAATGCCTCAATATACTAAGAAATTAATTCAAGGATAAGCTTCCTCTACCCGTCCACAAAATCATAAAGATATGTAAATTAATTAGTAACTATTGTTTCTTTTCTTTCACTAACGTATTCTACAAACAAAAATTTGTTTTACCCATGGGGTCACCTATCAGTGATGTTTTCGTTTGCTTCTTTCTTGAATTCTTAGAATCCACCACATTTAAACATATCATACCTAACAGGTCTACTTACCTAAGATACATTGATGATGTCCTCGTATTTTATCCCCAAAATGCTAACCTTTTAAACATAATAGCTAAACTCAATAAAGTTGAATCAACCATCGAATTCACAACAAATAACTCTCTACCTTTCCTCGATATCTTATTAATGCATACCGATAATAAATTAGAATTTGAAGCTTACCGTAAGCCTACTAACAAAATGACCTTATCAATTTCTATTTCCACCACAACCGGAGAATAAAATCTGGAATAATTATAGGATTTTACCTTGGAGCCCGTAGGATATGTAGCCCTGAATACATTAGTGAAGAAGAGGATTATATTATTCAGACTTCTACACTACAATACAAAATGAAACGAAAAACTCACAGAATCCATAAAAACAAACAAATACTTCGAACAAAAATTATACAAATTCCATAATCTTACCTTCCATTACTTCAAATAAACTCGCAAATAAATTCGCCATCCCTAATACGAGAATTGTTATAACCACTTCCAAAACTATCGGTGATATAATCAGGATGAAAAATAAAATAAAAAATAATTCAAATGCCGGAGTTTATCACATCCAGTGTCTACAGTGAAATAATATGTACACTAGCGAAGAGATTTGTGTTTCGATAAATATTCAAATTCTCTCGTCTTACACCGCAACAACGTAGGGCATAACTTTAATTTCACCAATACCAGCCTTATCATAAATGAATATAACCCTTTAAAGAGAAAATATTATGAAAATATATTTATAGCAACATCATAAAATATTAACACGCGTTTAAAAACTACATTACATCACCATTTTTCTACAAATCCATTATTCATGAATTTAACTTATCTCTTTCAAATACATAAAAATCAATATATATATAGAAAATACGCACGAGATATACTTTAATGAAAAATTTAACCAAAGTTTTTCAAAACATCCTGCAGCGTCTCACTAACTTTTCCACACTTTAGCATCTAAGATGTTTTCTTATACTTATCTGATCATTATCTGTTACTACACATGACACGTATTTAATCGAAACATCCTACAGCATCTCATTAATTTTGACACACTTTAGCATCGAGAATGTTTGCCACACGTTTAAATATTATCTTTTACTTCATTACACGTATCTAACCGACAAGAAATAGTCAAATACAACATACCATTAATCTTCTTTGCTTTTTATCATTTCTATCTTGATCTCTGACGAAGCTTTAATAAAATGAAACATGTTAGATTAAGATCTGTTTTCCTACTTGTTCTTTATCGTATCATATACATATATATATATATATATATATATATATGTATATTTGTACATTATTTACATTATTCGGACTATTGTCCTCATCTTTGTCGCCATATTTATTACAACGTTTCGGCCGTTGTACGCTCAGGCCTTCTTCAGGTGGTTGGAATGTCGAACTGAACCCTTTATTTCGCTCACTGGGGTAGACTGTTCTAGTTCCACGTGCCATGTTTAATGGATGTTAGTTATCAGTTATCTCCTGTTAATTTCCCTCTGAAAGTTTTCCACTGCCTTAACCGGGTATTGAACTCACACTCTTTGGGTTCTGTCACTGGATCTAAACAACGCCTTTATCCACTGTGCCATGTGTCCTTGAGCCGAAATGTTGTAATAAATATGGCGACAAAGATGAGGACAATAGTCCGAATAATGTAAATAATGTACATAATACCTCATCTCAGAAATATAGACATATATATTTGTGTGTGTGTGTGTGTGTGTCGATTTAATAGGCTGGCTAGTTAACGATATTCGAGGAATTTTTTTTTTAACAAAATGATAACAATATTTTCAATAACATTGTTGATATTTATGATATATTAGTCAGCCTTTTGACTAGAGCGAAACACGAAGAGAAAGTCGAAATTTTCGGACACGCCTGTATCCTTATTCAACGAGACGAGAAATCAGCAAAGAAGTGGGACTCAATCTTCCGGGGAGTTTTTTTTTTCCCCCTTTATGTGTTGCACTACTGTAGTTTGCCACAATTAGGGCAGTGGAGGGTTTGTAAACAGCTCTCCGTGAAAATTATATTCTCTGAGTAAACCTAAATCCCTGTTTTAATTTATGTATGTATAGTTCTGTATTTGAGCTGTAACCCATCTTTAATACATTTAAATTAATTGAATATCTTGAATTGAAGTTGGTCTTCAAGAACACCAATGCCACTCCCACTGCAAAAAGCGTCAAAGAAGTCATTATGAAGTTTGCACCAATTTTGGCATTCATTTTGGCATTAAGTCCAGAAAAGAGTACATTTGTATGCATAAAATAAAAACATAATAAAAAAAATAAACAAAAAATATCTAATCAGACTGGTTAAGCAAACACACACACACACATGTTAGGTTTCTTCACTATTTCGGGATACCTAAGGTTTAAAATGAATTTTTATAAATGAAAATTTTTTATGAAGATTTCATTTTAGCTTTAATTGAAAGCTAAAGGATTAAATTTACGATTTCCAGTAATCAAAATATTCTGGTGTAATTCAAACAGAAATTATATTGACTGGAATTGATTTTTTCTAAAATAGTTGATTACCTCCCTTTTTTAGTCATTTTTCAACGCAATTTAATTCTCTTTATTAAAAAAATCTTCCAAAAATAAACTTTCTAAAGCTTTATTTGAGGAATATTAGCTGATTTAAAGAATAATTAATCTGATTTGACAACAAATATTATTTACTTTAAAAATCATTTCTACGGTATTTTAAATACCGTAGAAATGATTTTTTAAGCAAACATTAAATATTGTTATTAAACTAAAAGTAACCATGTTTACGTGTTTGACGAGGCGATCATTATTGTTCTATGGAAACTTATCTGTAAAAACATAATTTAAGAAAATGGGATGAGCGCCTTTTTTATATAATTTCTAAATACTCGGTAATCTTAAAAATGCCGGAAAATATTCTCCGTGATCTAATTTTAAGAATGTTTACTTTAAATTTACTATAGTCATCGCTCTTATTTTCTGATAATGTCGTGTATGGTCGACCATACTTTCAAAAATGGACACAATAAATAATATTTTATAAATAAAAAAATTCAAAATTCTTTTAAAAATCTTGGTGTTCAATGACTGGTATTAAACTTTTCCATTTATGATTAGTAAATATAGTTTTCACTTATTAATAATATAATATAAATAACTGTAATTAATACAGAATTAAAAAAAAAGTTTTTTTAATTAAAATTTAAAAAAATGAAAACAATTTTTGTAAATATTTCATGGAAAAAAAAATTTGCTGAAGACAATAGAGTCCGTAATATTGTAGCGGACCCCTCGAGCGCCCCCGTATCACAAAAGGGTGATGAGGTCACAAGAGGTCCCCTAGCATTTTCGAAGACGTTAAATCTGACAAGGTGAAACAACATAGACGACAGAACGAGGATATATAAGCTAATTTATTCTAGAAAAGTAATAAAGAAATAAAGGTGGTCGGAACGGTAGAGATGCAGATGTTCCGGTGCAGGTTGAGGTTGGTCGCTGCTAGTCATGCAGGTGGTCGCTGCTGGTCATTGCAGATGATCGCTGTTGGTCGTTGCAGGTGGTCGCTGTAGTTGATGTTGGTTGTTGCAGATAATCGCTGCAGGTCATTGTAGTTTGAGGTTGATGTTGGTCGTTGCCGGGATGCCAACTTGACTTGTTGGGAAGGAAAGAGGAGCTGGCGTTGCGATGTTGTTCGGGCTGTCAAAAGGTCCAGTGCAGGCGTTGCGTGTCTGCCGGTCGAGTCCGATATTAGTAACCTCCCGTAATAATTACAAACGTAGTGTACGGGAAAGGTTATGGACGACATGCAGGCAACCAGTAGGGACGGAATGCCGAGTGGGACATTGGCAAGGAGCCAGAAGCAAGAGGCGAAGTAAAAAGAGAAAGCAAATTTTCCAACTATCGTCAAGTTGGCAGACAAAAAGAAATGGGAGCGTAACTTAATAAACAGCCCGGCGATGGACATCTTGCGTACCGACCGTTTCAGTCGCCGACCCTAAATTTAGCAAGAAGTCACTGTCTTGTGGTAAGGGAGACTAGAAAGAGAAATGGGTAAGCTAACACAGTAAAGTCTATCTAAAAATGAGTAGAGCTTAGCTAAAAAAGAAAACCAAGGCCTAAAAATGCCTAGAAGTATATTACGACTAGGTTCGTAATATAACTAAACTGAAAAGGTAACTTGCTAGTCTCTACCTCGGGTTAACAGCATGTAGGGAGCACAACCATAAAGTCAAGGTCGAAATGATCCGTTCTCTTCCGGTTTAAGGATCCAAGGAGGAGCTAACTCCGACAATATATCTTATTTATAAAAGCAATTAAAAGCTCTTCTAATTAAATAATGCCTTAGTTTTATTGCATTTTTTATTTTATGATTCGGAGCAGGTTTTCGGTATGGTTCGACAAAAACAAATTGATTTAAATTCTCGAAGGAATCCTGTTTTTAACTAATAAATATGGAGAGGTTGAAATTTTAATTTCTTGAAATTTCATAAAATTAAGTGAAGGTAATAGATGCAAGAAAAATATATATTTAACACTATTTTTTAAAACAGAAAATTTCAAAAGTAATTTAATTCATTTGTGAATAAGTAAAAATGTCATTAAAATCCGACAGTTATTTGATTTTTGCAAGAATTTTCGGATCAATGTGTTTTTTACTGGAAAAAAGGCCCTAAAACACCCATATTAATCTTTGGTCGACCGCTGACCAAAAAAACAAAACACCCCACCCCAAAAAAACCCAAGACTTTTAGCCATAATTTTGAAAGTGCTAGAAAATTTAATAAAATAATACTTTGATCTTTCCTCTTAATAATAACATAAACATTTTGACAATAAACTTCGTTTTTATTAACTTTTAGGCTTTTTTTCTATCCACTACTACTAGATGCACCTAATGTATATTTAGGTAGGATATCTTCATTCAAACATATTTCATTGAATGATATAGACATATTTTGTTTACTTATTTTTATACTGATCCTTTTCAGTTGTCTAATCAGTTTCTTGATGTTACGATAAAATTCATCAAGGTAGGCGCCGTAGTTTCTTTTAACCCAAGTACTTTCGATCATCTTCAAGGGTAAATTACAAAGACAAACTTATTGTAACTATGACAAAATCTGCATTCCACTGTGATAGCGATTTTTGAAAACACGAACGAACAAACTGTTATAATTATCTAAGAGTTTTAAATTTATCAGTTGCAGTTATGGAATTTTTTTTTGCAAAACAAGTGTTTCAATATAAGGAAGGTGATCGGAAATTGGTAGAAATGTAAAATATCCTTAAATGTTATATGCACTTTATTATGTTGTTGCTATATTCGTAATAAACTTTGTTGGATGTTCGTTGGGTGATTTTGAGATAGATGGCGTCGAGAATTTGTAAATTATTTTTGTGATGTAATACATCAGTTTTGTCAACAAGTATTTTCCTGTATTGTGAAAATGGACAGAAATGTATTTTTAGATTCTGTGCTTCTTAACATGAAGAAACTGTTTACAAAAATGGAAAGGATCATCATAAAAATAAGTAGACACAATATGTCCATATTATTCAATTATATATATATATATATATATATATATATATATATATATATGTTATGGGAACTTACCCATAATAATAATGGACTATTCCTGACATTATAAATACTGCGCCTCTCAAGAGGTATTAGGGGAGATTGTAAGACGAGGAGAGATAATTGAGAGCATATTGTAAGGACATTGGAATAGTGATACTTGTCGAGACAGCATAGTTCACTCTAATCAAATCTGATAGTCATTACTAATACTTCTACTTCTTTGTATTATATTTCTGTTGTAATATATCTTTGTATTCTATACCTGTGTTCGTGTTATTCTTTCATTGGTTCTAACCTTGGGCCATCACCGTGGTACAAGGAACTTGGACCATAACAAGTGGCGACGTGGAAAACTCTAAAAAAAAAAATGAACTCTCTACGCGGAGGACATACCTTTTTTTTGCTATCCGTCGCACATAACAAGTGGCGACGAGGAAACCCTAAAAAACACAACAAAAACGAACTCTCTACGCTGAGGACATACCTTTTTTTGCTATCTGTCGCACATAATAAGTGGCGACGTGATAACCCAAGAAACCAACTCTCTACGCGCACATAACAGTGTCGATGAGAAAACTGAAGAAACAAGTTCTACGTGGAGATTCTAAAAAACAAGTTCTACGTGAACATATATATAAAAAAAGGAAATTTTTTTTTTTGGACATCAACTTTACTGTGGTAACAAAGACACAAGTTCAAAACAGGGAATTTTGTTTTTTGCGTACACAGGTTCCAGAATATCAGGCTACACTAAAGGAAAATACTTGCACAAAATTACGTTAACATTGCAGATTTTAAGTCAACCATTGTGGAACTTATGAAAATCCAATTTGAACAGCAACAGAAAAACGAACAGAAACATCTTGAATTACAAGAATTATTGCTACGTGTAATGTCAAATAAAGGGCAAAATTCCGAAAATGAAACAGTTCTCTCACAAGATGCTATTTGGAGCACTATCGAAGATTTCACGTATGCACCCGACGAAGACAAAACCTTTGCAACTTACTTCCGAAGGTACGAAGATCTATAGGAATTTGACTGCAGAAATTGGTCAGACGCAAGAAAAGTACGATTACTACTAAGAAAATTAGGCACATGCGAATATACCAAATTCGTAGATTATATTCTACCGAGGAAAACAAATGAATTAAATTTCAAAGAAGCCATAAAACTGTTAACAGAACTTTTCAACACTAATACCTCACTATTCCACAAAAGATGGAAATGTCTGAATCTAACAAGAAAGGAGAGCGAAGATTTTATATTTATATTCACATACGCTCTATCTCTGATATTGAGCACTTTATCCCATAAATATAGCACACCTTAAAAATATATTTCTTCATATATATATATATATATATATATATATATATATATATATATATATATATATTCATTCGCATGGATATGAGTTTGTAACCCTGAGTTTCACGCTTTTGCGACTAGATGATTGATATTGAGCATTTTCCAATGAGTTTATATATATATATATATATATATATATATATATATATATATATATATATATATATATTGCTATAGTTATGAGGTAAGAGTGCTTAACCATGTCACAACTCCAAAGACTGAAAAAAATTACACATAGCCTAAAACTATTATTTCTCCAAAGCAAATTCCAAAGGAAGTAAACAAAAATAGAATAATAAGCAATTAAAATAAAAATATGGATAAAGTAAAAATATAGATAAACTATAAATATAAATAAAATAAACAAAAGACCCAGAGATAGAACTATAAATAATGTAAAAAGATCAGTTCTAAAATCAACTGCTTTAAACAAACTCTCGGAATCTACCAGTTGCCAGTGTGCCAACACAGATGCTTTGGTATTCACTTAAGGAATGAAAATGCTAGTCACCGTGCACTGTTAATTTATGTTTACACACTTTATATATATATATATATATATATATATATATATATATATATATATATATATATATCAAGTGGAAATTGAAATTAACACCAAGAGGCGACAGGCTGTTTCATGCTTGCAGGCAATCGTCATAGCCCGACGATTGCGTTTAAGCACAAAACAGACTGCCGCCTCTTGGTTTTGACTTCAGTGTCCACTTTTATACGCTCTATTCTTGATAAATATAGAACACCTTAAAACTATATATATATATATATATATATATATATATATATATATTTTGAACAATAAATAAATCAAAAAATTAAAATCTTTAGACACTGGGTTTTAGATTAATATTCTTTCGTTTTTTTTATTATTATTTCATTTAGATTCCTCGACTAGTTTCGACCAAAATGCCCATCACCGGGAGAAGAAATATTTCTGCTTGCTGCTAGCAGTGAACTACAGAAATGAATGTCTTGATGGAGAAAATGAACTTTTGTCTGTAGTTTGCATTTGTTTTTTTAATTTTTTTTATCTTTTTAACATGAATCTTTTAACATTCCTTGTGTTGGTCAAACAGTATCTTTTAAGTTGTTATTTGAGATAAGAACTGGATGAATCTATGCTTCTCTCAATTCCCTTGGTCAGTTTGACAGTTTTATTGGTTCCTGGAGAGGGGATGTGTCTCTGTTTAATGTTTGTGTGTGTATTATTTGGTTCTTAGAGAGTGAGTGAGTATGATATGTGTAAGTGTGTATATTCGTGTGGGTGAGTGGATAAGTGTGAGGCCTCCACACCTCCGTAAGCATGTCTGTCTTGTGTGGGTGAGAAATGTGGGTAGGTTTTGATTTGTTGAGTTGTATATTGTTAAATTTATGGTTTAGCCCGACTGGATATTTTGTTTTTAGACGTTGTATCCACTTATTTTCATGGGACTCTAAAATCTTTCTAATGTTATCTGCTCTGAAGTTTTCTATTCTCTCAATTATAGTGAATTTGGCATGGGTTTTGAAATTGTGTTTTTCCAGGCGGAAATGTTGTTCTACCGGTAATAATTTTTCATGGGGAGTCGACTTAATTCGTTTACGATAATTGTTAATTCTGTAGTGAAAGGGCCATTCAGATTTTCCTACATATTGTTTCTGGCATAGTGTGCATTCTAGGAGGTAAATTATGTTATGACTTCTACAGAATCGTGGTAGATTTTGAAAGTAGATTTAGTGATTGAGCTAGTGAATCAATTCGTGTTTTTAATATGGTTGCAACATAAACTTCTTTTGTTGTTGCATGGTTGGGAAAATCTTGTTTTTGTTCTTAGTTTATTACAGATTACCTTGTCCCCTGAAATGTGGTTACTACCTATGATTTCTTTTAGGTTCTTAGGTCTACGATATGCAAGAAGGCCGGGTTCCTTAAACAGTTTTTTTAGGTCTGGTTTGAGATGTAGTATTTCCCAGTGACGTTTGATTATTTGGGATAGTGGAGGCAGAGTGGGGTTGAAAGTGGTTACTAGAGGAATACGACTAGATTTATTTTTGATCTTGTATATTAGGGTGTTTTCTCTTGGTATGGAAATTGCTTTATTTATTTGTTCCCTGATTAGGTGTTGTTTATAGCCACATGTTGTGAATTGATGCTCCAGATTTTCAATGTTTTTATTTAATTCTTCATTGTTGGAACATATCCTTCTGAGTCTAAGTGCTTGTGAATAGGGAAGGTTCTCTTTGAGGTGTTTAGGGTGGGAAGACTTAAAGTGTAGATAGTTGTGGGTGTCGGTGATTTTAGTGTGTAGTGTCGTTTGTAGTTTCCTGTTTCCATCTATGTAAATGCGGGTGTCTAAAAATGTTACTGATGTTGTGGATTTTTCATAGTCAAACTTAATTGAGTTGTGCACTGCGTTTAGGGTCATAAGGGATTGGGTAAGTTTGTCATCACTACCCGTGTATACAAAGAATATATCATCGATATATCTTGCATAGAATACGCAGTCGCTACCAATGATTGGATAGATATGGGTCTCCTCAAATTTTCCAATGAATATTGTAGCATATGATGGAGCTGCAATGGTGCCCATGGCACAATCTCTTATTTGAAGGTAGTGTGCTCCATTGAAGTTGAAAGTATTCAATGTAAGGACATGCTCCATGAGTTTTATGATGACTTCTGTTGGGGGGGGGGTCTTGTTTTCTTCTTTTAGTAAGTGCTTCCTGAAGGGCGGTTAGCCCTTCGATGTTTTTAATGTTTGAATAGAGCGACCTAACGTCCATAGTCACTATAATATAATATAATATAATATAATAAAAAAGGCTCAAATACTAATATTCCATGATTATAATTTATTACATTGGAATCGTAATCACGATCCAATTCATCAGACCTACAAATTCATATATATATATATATATATTTCATTGTATATATATATATATATATATATATATATATATTGCATTGTATGTATATATATATATATATATATATATATATATATATATATATATATATATATATATATATATATAATGCAATGAGAATGAAAATATTATATAAATTCTAACGTTCACAGCATTGATTCAGAAGAGGTGCGATATCGACAGTAGAGCAATAATTATTTATTATAATTTTATCATATAGGCAAAAACAGTTTACTGACTAAAAAAGATGCAACTTCGTTTCGGTGCATTTCAATTGCACCTCGACGGGTGAGAGACAAATTGAAATGCACCGAAACGAAGTTGCATCTTTTTTAGTGAGTAAACTGTTTTTGTCTATATGACAAAATTATAATATCTATCTATCTATCTATCTATCTATCTATCTATCTATCTATCTATCTATCTATCTATCTATCTATCTATCAATCTATCTATCTATGTGTATGATCAATTACGAAGTTATTAGAATAAACGGTAATAAAAAAAGACTTATACTTCGAATCGGAAAGAGTTGAAATTTCTATGGCATATAATAAGGAAGGAGAGCATATAAAATTCAACACACACTGTGCATATTGAAGAAGAAGAAGAAGGGTCAATACTTAAGAAATGGCAACACAGTGTTTCGCAATATTTGAATCACTCATCGGGATCTTCGGCAAGAATGAAATACAAGAAAGGTGTATGTCATTTGCTCGTATTAGGAGCTACCATTTTAATTTCATTAATCGTGCGTTTCAAAAAATGTCGTAAAAACGGCTAAAAATATAGGAAAAAATAGTTAAAAATGCCGGTAGAGTCTTTAAGAATATTCATTTAGAATAATTACCTGTTTCAATTTTTCATGATTTTCAAAAATTAACTCGTCATGGGGAGACGTGTGGATTTGCCAGATTCCGCATCTGCACTCCCTACACACACACACACACACACACACACACACACACACACACACACACACACACATATATATATATATATATACACACACACATACGCACACACACACACACACACACACACACACATATATATATATATATATATATATATATATTGTGTATTTGGACAGCAATCCCTCTTTTATGCAAGTTTCATTAAAGACGACTCATAAGATACTGCAATTAAGCTTTTTATTTCATGTTTCTTGTGTTCTTTCTGGGCATAAAGTGTTAGATAAACATTGTCCATATTTTCTGCCTATCCGAGCGCTTCGATTTTGATTGGGTTTTTATGTACATGTCTAGAGTTATAAGAATGTTTTATTTTTCAAACACGGTCAGCACATTGTGGCCGTGTTCATAGTTGATGTTATTTAGTGTTGGCTTTTTCCTTTTTATTATTCTAAGCCGATATTTGGCAAATCATTGATAGTCATCACGAGAGGCTTTCAACAAGTCTTATTGTTGGTGCCCAGAGGCGAGATCCATAAATAGCGCCAAACAAATAATACAAATACAATAATACGATTCTAATACAAATACTACAAATAATAATACAAATACTACAAATAATATAGTCGATCTAAATCGATGAGATTGTTTAGTAGAATAGGTTTACCTCTGTCATATATCTTCAGTATTACTGGATTGAGAATCAGGACATAGATTTTTTGGTGACCCATGAACCAACGCCTCCGTATGCTGAGGACATCATTAACCCAGTCGCTGCTAATAAAGGGCGTCACATTAATTGTTCTCATTAAACCTAATTGGTTCTTCTAATATAAATAATTGTTTGATCAAAGAGGTCATTAAACAGTGATTTGTTTTCATTTTTATTTCATGAAATTTTGTCTTTCTTTTTGTGACCTGATAAAAGTTTTAATCAGGGACAAATTTTATAAAAATACTTCCATTTTTACAGAAAATATTTCAATTATGTGACTGCTTGTTATATTTACAATGGATTTTGTTGTTTGATTTCAAACACAGGTTCGATTTTCTAAAATGAAAATAAAATGTTCTAGATATATAGTAACTGAAGAATAAATGACAAAACACTCAACAAGAACAAATATTCGTGAGGAATACTTTTTTTTACTTTTAAGCATACGAAGCACCTCCAAAATGAATCCTTTTTTTTCCCAATGAAAGTAAAAAATCGACACCCACTGTTTTAAAAATTTTTGTCAAAAATCAGGGATTTATCTGAAATTTTCAGGACTTATGAATGAATATTTTACTGAATACGTTATTTCATTCAAAAAAATATGGGGAATATATTTTGGGAGTTATCTTTCATACACCCTTTTCAATATTGCGTGTGGGTTGTTTGTCGAAATTTTAAAAAATTATACAAAAATTTATATAAATTTATTTCCAGTTTGACCTGCTATTTACCCGTAGTTGGGGAGGGGGGAAGAGAAGACGATTCTTACCTTTTCCAAGGGTATTATATATATATACATATATATATATTAGGTGGGCACAAATTACCTATCTAGCTATCTATCTATCTATCTATATATGTGTGTTATGATAGCTGAGCAACAGCTTTCTAATGAACATAATTGAGTACTTTTAAAAGAAACGAATTTCAACACGTGGAGGAATTTTACATATATATTTTTATGTAAAGACTAACAGAATTCAAGAAAAGCGAAAATATATTCATGCGCACACACATAGCTGAAAAAAAGAGTATAGACTTTTATTGTTTTTATTATGAGAAAGTCTGTGTGTTTGCGTGTGTGTGCGCGTGTGTGCGTGTGTGTGTGAGAGATATTCTGTTGTTTTCGCTACAACATTACGAAGTAAAAAGAGATGGAGAGTCTATTGTTCCGTCCTTTTATAGTCTTGAAACAGCGCCACCCAGGGGACACCATGGAAGTCAAGGCAGGTGTAAGAATGGAAAAATAAGCAGACAAGGTGGGTGTAAGAATGGAAGAAGCTAATTTTCCAATATATAAAAATCTTTGAATGCCTCCTTCGTAACGTAGTGGAGTATTTGAATTATTTATTGGAAATTCGAGCGATTAACATGTCGATGAAAAATGTCCTTCTTTGAAGTACTGCGCAAAGGTGTTTCAGCGGGTGAGGTTTAGATTTCTGGTGTATCAGATGTATCACGTTCTGAAGAAAATGTCGATAGCAATTTTCGAGTTGATGTAGCTGTTGGT
This sequence comes from Acanthosepion lycidas, assembly GCA_963932145.1. NCBI lineage: Eukaryota > Metazoa > Mollusca > Cephalopoda > Sepiida > Sepiidae > Acanthosepion > Acanthosepion lycidas. The sequence continues at coordinate 3,998,711 of OZ010602.1, read as the reverse complement.
AAACTAATGTTTTCCAATGTATCCAGTTATCTGGGGTTTTTTTTTGTTTGTTTGTTTTTTTTAACTGTCCTTGTATTGCAATTCGGTGGATTTCATTTATAACAGCTACAAGAATTGTTTATGAGTTGTAAATTTATTGAGTTGATGCTAGTGTAATTCGTAGCTGGTGTATGTGACGAAGTATTGTTTATAAACCGCGTCTGGTAGCCGAGAGAATAGATGAAACAACAAAGTACTGCCGGTGGGCGGAAAGAAAAAACACGATATGTTAAAATAAAATTCTTTGTATTGACGATGCAGAGGATTAAAGCAGGAAGTCACTCTGTGGGCGTGAGATGTCGGTATGGCTTGTGTCCGGTTTACTTGCCTGCTCTGCTCTTTACTCAACAGCGATTGCCTTGTGTGCCGCGAATGGGTCATTTTAAGCAGTCAGGGTGGATACATGTTTTTGTAACGCTTTTACTTTAGCGGAAGCGCTCATTAAAGGATCCTTTGTCGGAGATTCGTCTTCAGCTAAGCTAGTGGAACTATCTGCCCGAAGGCAGAGAGGAACCCAGACGAGGCTATACCAAATGGCAGAGTCTCGTCTGGGATGGTAGACAGCTACCCGACCCCGTTTTTTACGGGGTCTACGGGGAATTTTTGCCCGTGCCTACGGGCTCGGATACCCCACGTTAAATTCGGTCTTGTGCCACATCTGACCGCATGGAGCGGTTGGCAAATATCCTTTTAAATTATATTTTATATTTTGGGCGTATTTATTTTGTGAGCCGGGTGTCATGATCGGAGTCTCTGCGCAGAATGAGACTTTTTATTTTTAATTTTGCTTTCGTAGCGTGCACATACATCTAACGGGTTTTGACGTGGAGTGAATCAGAAAGAGATATAATTTATCAAAGGATATAAAAGTATATTTCATAATAACTTTTGTAAAAGAGATTTAGTATTAGTATCGATATTTCGGAGGTTATGGTGTCTCGGCTACTGTAGAGATACAAAAGGCATTTACTTCACTTTTTTTTGTTACTTTCACGTAACAGCCATTTATTTTATGCTTAGTTAACTGCCTGGAGACAAATACACACGAGTTCTTCGTTCTGTCAGGGCTTCTGCCCGAACCAACCAGCTGCCATGTGAATAGCTTACAAGTCTATGGCGCCGTTCTCCACTGCGAATATATCTTCATCAGATATAGAAACTTTCTCCGGATCGCAGTTTTCATGTGAAAAAAAAAAAGAAAAAAAAAAAAAGTAAATTTGCCGCTTGTAGCGACATAGCAGATAGATCCGGCCTGCTTGAATCTGGAATCCTAAATATGGCTTCTCCAGAAACAGAGAAGAATCTACGGCAGCTCTAATTCTAATTTAGAATTACTACAAGTAAGACACTATCTTTTCGTCTCCTTTTCACATTGCTTGCGAATTATTACAAGTAAGACCCTATCATCTCGACACATTTTCACACTGTTTGTGGTGTAGGTATGTGTTATAGTTTCTCTGCGCGGGGCATCTATCTATCTATCTATCTATCTATCTATCTATCTATCTATCTATCTATGTGTATATATATATATATATATATATATATATATATATATATATATATATATATATATATATATAAGAAAGAACAGTAAAATATATAATCCAGTGTTCTTATTGGTATTTTTATTTTTACAAAATAGTGCTCAATGTACATTTACAGAGCATTAATATTATAAATTAACTGATTTAAAATATTTTATTTTTGCTACACAGTATTAACCATGTTTCAAAAATCGAAGCTGAAAGCTTCGAATTTAATTTTGTAATTAAGTTAAAAACATTAGTTCCATTCTATCCTCAAGCGAATTTTGGAGACTCCAACATTTGCTTGAGGATGAAATGGAACTAATGTTTTATATATATATATATATATATATATATATATATATATATATATATATATATATATATAGATTTGTGTGTGTGTGTGTGTCTAATTTTGTGTATGATTTAGCGGTATAAACCCTCTCTGGGAATAAAGAATGTTTGTCATTTCTTTTCTTTCAGACATTCTGTTCTGTCTGTGTATTAAGGTATTATTATATCACGGATATAATAATGTCCATAATGAGGGAAATTCAAATTGGAGAATATTCATTTCTTCTATTCTTCACCCATTAGTATCATTAAATCTAGTTTCCTTTCCAATTTCTGAAGCGTCAATGATTTGATTGAATCTCATTTATTTTTCCGTGTTCTTATTAAGTCTCTAAGAGTTTTTGCAGGGTTTTTGCTGTGTGTTGGAATAATTGGGAAATAAACTTCTGGCTTTGGAATGTACTTCCTAGTGGCAGATATTCTCTTATGTTGCATTCATTTTTAGAGGAATTCTGAAGAAAATAAATCGTTTATTCTTTGTTGTTGCTCTTGTTTTTTCAAGCCTTATCAGAAGAAAGTTGATGTATTTTTGTGTTTAATAAAAAGTTCCATATGTGCATTAAAGTTGTATTTTCAGTACTGAAATGTATTTACTATAACTCGTATGTTGAAAGCATATTTTAGATTGTTTTCAATGATTTTGTCAACAGATAAAGTATTTTGATTTACTAAATGTTCCGTTTCCAACATGTTTGCGTAATTTTTTTTTCAAGTTACAGTAATGGCTCCTGGATTTGTGAATTTTCTTCCGCTTGCTTTTACGTTGTGTTCATGAGAAAAGGAAGGTAGAAGTGATGGTTGAATTTTGATATGTCTGCTGGTCGTCAATAATGATGGGAGCCGGGGTTGGGGGTGCAGCAATCGTAGAGGAAGGAAAGTGACGAAGGAAAGAGCCAGTGTTAAGAAGAAGCTATCTCATTTTTTTCTCTCTCTTTCTATGCGTGCTGAAGTTACGTGAAAGTTTTGACCTGTCATTGGAATGTTTCAAAGTATTCTTTGCGACTTTACCAATTGAAATGGAGTAGATATCTTTTGTTGTAGTTGAGATCTCTACGCCCATATCACGTTGATTGACACTATTTGTTGTGATTGCGGGCCGATTATTTTTACCGATTCACACCAAACAAGGCAACAACGCCACTAAGACGCAAGGGGTTACTTGAAGTAAAAGGGAATGAAATGAAACCGGAAATCCAATCCTAAATATAGAACAAGAGATTTAGGTACCTTCACATTTTCGTTAAAAAAAAAAGCATGCTAAAAAAAAAGGCCCAAAGTTAATAAAAATAAAGTTTTATTGTCAAAATGTTTATGTTATTATTAAGAGGTATGACCAAAGTATTTTCAGATTATTTTATTAAATTTTTGAATTTTTTCTAGCATGTTCGAAATTTCGGTTAAGAATCTTGAATTTCTTACGTCAAAATTTTGTTTTATCAATTTTTTAATTAAATATTTCTATGTATAAAAATAACGTATAACCAGAAAATGTATTAAAATAATTGTCGGATTTAGTATATATATATATATATATATATATATATATATATATATATATATATATATATATATATATATGTTTTCAGATATTTGTATATATATATATTTTAAGATATTTTATTATTATACGTTAATTATATAGACACAAATATTTAAGTAAATAATCTGTTTATAATATATATATATATAGGTTACATATATATTTATATATATATTTTAAGATATTTTATATATATATGTATTTTAAGACATATATCTATATCTATCTCTCTCTCTCTCTCTCTCTCTCTCTATATATATATATATATATATATATATATATATATATATATATATTAAGATACTTTATTGCTATACGTTAATTATATAGACACAAATATTGAAGTAAATGCTGTTTATGTTAATCAATATTAACAATATTTACCGGCCGGAAAGTCCGAGAAATTTTCATAGAATATATTAAGACCCCATCTTTTCGTCTTCTTTTCACAAATAAAATCGACCTTGCTAACGAGACTCTCCTCTGTAGCTAAACTGGTACAGCACATCAGATTAATGAAGGTTCCGTGTAGGATACACGTTCGATTTCTTTGTGCCTATATAATTAACGTATAACAATAAAATAGTTATATATATATATATATATATATATATATATATATATATATATATATATATATATATATATATATATATATCAGTAAAATAGCTAAATGCAACCGCCATTTCTGAATTTCATTTACCCTTAACCTTAATAATACTTTTAAACCTTACCATAAAGTGCATGAAAGCCCCAACTTAATTCCAACCACCCCTATGTCATTGTGAGACACCCAGCTATTATTGTCGGCACTTTCGTCTAACTTACCTTTAATAAAAATAAAGAATTGCTTGAAAATGCTCTCCAGAAAAATGGCTTTAAAAATAAATTATCCTACTTAACCTCCATAAGTAACACTGAAGAATCTAAAATAAGTTTAGAAATAAAAATATATATATATATATATATATATATATATATATATATATATATATATGTGTGTGTGTGTGTGTGTGTGTATGGTGGTGTTGTGGAATCTCCCGTTGTATTCGACGTATGGGAGTCAAGCAGTTCAGTTCCTAGGCACCGACATATGATTTGATTATAGTGCTTCGTGCCAACCAACCACACTTTTGACTACGTCTCAAAAGGTCCTCAAACAACCCCCGCAAGTATTGAATTTTGTCCTTCTTCTAGACCAGTTGCCATTCAAGGCTATCGAACTCAGTCTGTCCTTCTATTTACTTATAGCTGGATGGAGAAGAAGAGGATTAATACCTTTGCCAAGTGTATTAGCACGTAAGATTCCACTGGAATTCAAACTCGGCTCTCCGATTCCTCAATCCGAGTTGCTATCTACGACTCCATCGTGCCTCCCCCTCTCTCCCCCTCTCTCTCCCTATCTCTCTCTCTCTCTCTCTCTCTTTATATATATATATATATATATATATATAATGTCGATAGAGAGATAGAGACAGATAGTTATATATATGCCAGATGGGGTCAAAAGCTTTTCGTATTAAACTGATGATTTTATAGTTCTATCATTAATCTGATACCAACTTGTGCAACATTTGCTGAATCAGTTCATTCATTATTCTTCATTTTCATATATAACATGTAAACATTCTTTATTCTCTTTTTTTAGCCGCTTTGATGATGAGTGGTGTGATAATTGCAATTAGAGTCATTTTGCACTACCTATGGGGGGAAAATGTCTGAGTGCAACGGCAAAATAAGTCAAATGATGTGGTAGGCCTAAGAAATGTCAACGAACCTGTGACACAAAACTGGTTCAGGGTTAGACAACCGCCCCGAAGACAAACCAAGGTCAGAGAGAACATCTGTTGTTGAAAATGATGTCTTGGCTGAAATGTTTGAACAACAGCCAAGCACCCGCACATTGTCTGCAGAACTTGGTCCTTCACAAAACATCGTCGATCGACGCAGCCATAAGCTTCTCATTGGGAAGACACACACACACACACGTATATATATATATATATCATATATATATATATATATATATATATATATATATATATATATATCAGCTCTCAAATTGCTATCTGTGCTGATGACGCAACCACTTACTTAATTGTTAATTGAGGCAAAGGATGGCCTTTAATTTTAACACCTCCAAAAACAAACTGCTCTCTATTAATCAATCAGATAGACCCTCTTTCTGTCTTTCATCAGCATGGCTGATACTAACCTTCAGGAGAGTGATTCATTACACTTTCTCGGGCTAACATTCTCGGCTGACATGAAGCGGAAATACTATATATATATATATAGTAATGAGGAGGATTTGATAATTATATTAATTGATTCATCGAGTCTGATAGAAACCTCAGGAAGCACTGGACGGCCGTTTCGTCCTATATTTGGGACTCATCAGCAGTGCGCATCCACTACCGAGGGAATCGAACCGGCTTGAACCAGCTTCTAATGCTCCAGTTGAAGCGGCTTGGTGAGAGAAGTCGTGGCCCCATTACAAAAATCTGTAATACGATATTTGGGCGATAGGCACAAAGTTAGGGGGATATTTATTGACCCACATGACGAACATTCTGATCTCCACTTTATCGTCCCATTAGTTGTGTATCTCTTTTTGGCAAACTGTTAGAGGCTCTGATCAACTCCGAATTGGTTAATCATCTAACCTCATACAGCATTCTTTCAAATAAACAACATGGATTTTTTCTCTAAGTTCGCCGTTGATGTTTTAACGGTTATTGTTGAATTTCTCTATCAGGCTTTAGATAAGAACAACGAGACTCTAGATTCGTCGAAGACGTTTGACAGAATTTAGCATACGGGCCATCTTCACAAGCTCAAAGGCTATCGTGTGTCTGCCCGAATATTTGACTTAATCCAATCGGTTCTTAACAAATTGTGTAATTAAGGTCGTATTGAATGTTCACGCTTCTAAATCATTACGCATTAATGCGGGCTTCCGTATGGGTTCTACCATTAGACCTACGTTGTTTCTTACCTTCATTAAATATCTTCCCGAGGCCATCAGTTACCAACTTGTTATTTATGCCGATAGCACAAATATTTACTTCCGTCTTAATAGTAAGTCCAATTGATCTGATAAAGTAAAACTAGCAGCTGCTCTCGAAAATGGCCTCCAATCAGTTGGTAACTGGGACAAGAAATGACTTGTAAATTTTAAGGTTTCCAAAACGAAATTGCTATCTTTTAATCACCAAAGAGACCCACTTTGCTTCGCATTGCTAAGCCTCAGAAGATTGATTAGAAATTGTGCTTTCCCGGTCTTACTGACATAAAGTGAAGTGATTGTATTGAATTAATAACTGGATGTACTGCTAGGAAGGTTTGCATAGTGTGTCATGCAAGACAATCTTTCTCGTCAAATTCCATTTTGCACATTTATAAATCTACCATTCGTCTGCGGTGCTATACGTAGTCTGATTCTGCTGCTGTATATCTCGAGATACTCTCCAAAATTCAAAGAAAGGGTCTGTAATATAATCGATCCTGACCTGGCATCTCGACATCAGTCATTTTCTCACCATCATGGCGTAGCTTCTTTCTGTCTTTTCTATAAATATTTTCATGTCTTCTAATGAGCTTTCCTCCGTGGTGCCTCGACCACACGAATTTAAGCATATTACAAGATTGGCAATTAGGTCCCATCGTTTTGATGTTAAAGTAGCTAGATGGAATCGTAAATTCTATTCTAATAGTTTTTTTTTCATACACTTCTCGACTGTGGAACTCTCTTCTAGTTTTATACTTTTCTGCAACTTACGATCTTCAAAATTCTACATGCAACGCGAGTCGCCATTTTCTGACTTCCTGAATTCTGATTCTTTATTTTTCTTTCTCTTCATTAAAGTTTGTTCATTCTTTTTAATTGCCAGAAAGCCCATGCATCTTCGTGACATTATCACCTTGCTTAGGATGAAAATTGTTTTGGTTAAGAGCATAAAAAAAACAAAAACTTTCGGGTCCCTCAGTCGAAGAGCAGTGACACTTCGAGAGCTTCGAGGTCAATGAAAATAACAAAAGAGGAATTTGAGTCAAATTTTCTACACAAAATCATTGCACAATTCGTGATAGTTATAGAATCCACAGTGAAAATAATTGTACTACGATGGCAGTCGTCTTTAGCGGATAGATAGAGAGGGAGGGAGGGAGAGAGAGGAATAGAGGGAGCAGCGAGAAAATTCATTTTGGCGTTAAGTAATGGCGTCTGCTGGTCTTTTTTTTCATGTATATTGAATCATTTTTATATGAAGAAGTTGATGAAACACCTGTCGAAGACATAATGGCGGTGGGCTGAGCTGAAATTTGAGATGGAAAGGAAATCAGGGTAAGGTGCTGTTCAGACTCTCCTGGTTTTGCTTTTGTCAATCAAATGACGTCATGACAGGAGATAAGTTGCAATGTTTGTATTCAGACAAAAAAAATAAAAAAATAAAAAAAATACCCCCCCCAAACAAACAAAAAAAAACGTCAAAACGTTTCTACTGATAAAGACAACAAACTAAGGAGATGGAGGGCCTTATCTATCTATCTATCTATCTATCTATTCCCATCTGTACATATCTATCTATTCTATTTGTACACACACACACACACACACACACACACACACACACACACATATATATATATATATATATATATATATATATATATCTTTCTGTTTCAGTAATTTCTGTATTTCAGTAACACACACAAATATCTATATATCTATATCTCTGTCTCTCTCTATATATATTATAGTGGTTATAGCTTGCACAGAACGAGCTCCACTTTTTGGAGATCTGAGACAGTATGTACAAAGAAATTTGCCAAAACTGTAAGGCAATGATTCCTCAGGTCAAAAAAGTGATGAAATAAGATTGACCAACCTGAAAATTGCGTGCTATATGACTGTTGAAGCTGAAAGAGTTTTTCCACCCTTTGACAGGTCTTGTTTTTAGGCCTGCTGGGTGTCCAGACACCTTCCTCACCAGGAAGCCTAGAGGGAAAACCGGTTTAGTCACCTATAACGCGGCCATGAGACAAATAGTACTGGATTACATGGTACCAGTATCACTTTGATTAAACCAGCCTTGCCCCCCCCACACTCAAGGATATAAATGTAGCGCTACTAGTTGTGATGCCTTTCCTACATGACCAGGTCAGTGCCAGTCTCTCTTCCCCGCAAATCATGAAAGAGACGCTCCCCGAAATCGACGTACGCGTTGATGGGATGAAACTTATCGCCCCACCCTCGTGGATACAGGTTGTTCGCGTTCGCTGACGAACATATTATAAAGTGATGTCCATGTTAAAAAAAAAAAGAGGTGGACGTGTCGACGGCTGTGGGAAAGGTTCTCAGAAGTCGAGGAGTCACAAGCATGGAAGTCCACATAGACAATTGTGACCTTATCAATATAGATGTTCTGGTCGTAGGGAACAAATTGTTAGGATTCAACCTGCTCCTCAGAATGGATGTCATTCAGAAGTTGAGCGGTGTTAACATTACAAAAATGGGCGAAGTCAGGTTTGTTAATCCCCATATTTGTGCAACCATGATTATAAATCAGCCCGATTTTACCCCGGAATTTGACTAATGTACCAGAACCTGGACAACATCATGTAAGTGGTCGAATGAACACCCACCAGAATATCTAAAAATCCGGGTACCTGAGTGTTGCGGGCCGGTGTATGTTTTGGGAGATAAACACATGTGTCTTCTGAAATGCCCACAAGCAACATGACAGACTCAGAATATGAGTTCACGTAAGAAATGTAGAGAAACAACAAGGACCAATATATATGTGCAAACAAGTGATAATGTATTAACAATAAAGGCTTACATAAACAATAGAATATTGTTGCGTGTTGCTGAACAATGAACATGAATGAAGAAAACATTTAAGCTAGTGAATTGTTTGCGTCCGTGTAGTTTGGTGTAGGAGAAAGTCCTAGAAAAAATTAAATGAAAGGTGCATAGGTACGGATGCGTGTGTGTGTGTATTGTTCATGCGTTTACCAAAAGGGAACGCGTTCTTCCGTGAGAGACTTTCATGTATACAGGTTGTTTGCATTCATTTACAAGTATATCAAATTGTCGTCCATTGAAAAGACAGGAAGTGGACGTGCAGACAGCTGACAGAATAGTCCTCAGAATTCAGGGAATCACAAGCTTGGAAATCCACATAGACAATTATGACCCTATCGATGTAGAATGTTCTGGTAGTGGAGAGCAAATTCTTAGGATTCAACCTGCTCCTTGGGATGGATGTCATTGAGAGGTTGGGCTGTGTTCACATTATGAAAATGAATGAAGTCAGGTTTCTTAATCCCCATATTTGTGCAGCCATGACTGTGAATCAGCCTGACTTTACCATGGAATTTGAACCAATATACCAGGATCTGGACAGCATCACGGAAGTGGTTGGATGGCCACCCACTAGAATATCTGTAAAACCAGGTATCTGAGTACCCTGTGTCTCTAAGCAGGCAAGGAGTGAATATCAGTGTGAACTACAGGCATGGATAGATGACAGGTGGCTGATACCAAAAAAGAACTTGGTCCCCCAAAGGACCTGAATATAAAATAATTCAAAAGAATAAAGGAAAGGTCTGCCCAGTGTTAGATTACTGCGAACATGTTGACGCATACGCGGCTGATGCAGATGTTTTTGCCAAAAAATTGAGAGAATGGCGGAGAAAAGGAGCCAATGTTTCCGTGCTTGATCTTCGCAAGGCGTACCTACAGATACATGTGCATCGATCGCTGTGGCCATTTCAAACTCATTTGTAAGGGACAGAGGTACTGCTTGATAAAAACGGGATTTGGGCTCAGTGTGGCAGCGGCTATCATGAAATTCATTGTGAATACTGAACTGGCAAAAGATGAGTCCATTCTCCATGCCATTCCAGCCTGTATTGATGACATCTATGTCAATGAAGATGTGACAAATGCAGCACGCTTAAGACATCTCGCTGATTTTGGATTGATGTTTAAAAACTAAGAACTATTCGAGGACAGTACCCGAGTGTTTGGCTTCCAAGTTTGGTGAAAGCAGAACCCCCCCCCTGTATAGGAAGCAGGGGAGTTGAATAGAGAAAGGACCCCAAACCAGTATGATGGCCAAGAAGAAAGATGTTAAAGATGTGTGGAACTGGGTTGGGTCGGGCTTCACACATCAATGATAGTAAACATTACCTGACGCTAATTGACTGAGGACCCAATCGATTCACAGTCTAGCGACAAGTGCATCGACAAGATTCAGCCAGTGTCATCAACCATTTAAAGGCCCTATTTTTTTTAACGCGAACCTCATGCTGAACTTCTTACTGACAATGACACTGCTTTCCGTAGTAAACCATTCAAGGTGTTTTTAGACGGGTGGGGAATCCATACCCGTTTCCGCTACGCGCTCGTCCCCACTCCGGTAAGAGGATAGTTGAATTGCTGCGAGGAAACGATGCTCAGCGGTCGATGCCGTATATTAGCACAACATTGCACCCAAAAATGACGTGACACTGTTCACCGCGCCTGCCAATATGATTTACCGTCACGACACGAGTTATTGATAAAACACCTCCACCAAAGCAACAACGTGGGCGATTGACATATGGTTTAAGGGACCGTGTGTGGGTAAACACCGACTCAAAACCTATTTATTACTCAATATAAAGTGAGACATGTCACAAGGATTAGAAGTTCGTGTGCAATTATTGTTGATGGGTTGCCGCACCATGTGAGGAATCTGCGCCCCTTTGTCGGTTGAAACACATCAACAAATAGATGTCTCAAGTATGTCCTAGGAAGAAAACTACGATCAGCCTAAGTTGTTTCATTAGGTGAGGTAACGGTAGTTGTTCCCTTAAGAAGAAGCACAAGGCTTAAGAAATCCGCCCTTTGTTGTCACCAGTGTGATCATGAGATCGAGGTGGAGTGTGGTGAAAGAGTAAGTCACTTACAGAGAAAAGGGACATGTGTTCTGTACGATATGCCAAATACAAAATAACCACAATAAAAACAAGTCTGTGGCAGCTGTTGCCATAAATGCATTCCGAATATTCTAATATTGTTTGTACTCTCCAAGTGTCGACTAATAAAATAATTGTTTCGACGATAAAAGCGGTTGTTTTTCTTGAATTCGGGAGTAGTTTATTTTTCTACTTCGTTTGTCAGCTTGAGAGTGACTGTTGCCTTGCGCGTTGAATTTCTGACCGTTTACGTGTATTGGGATTTTTGACATTGGACAGTTGAAAAATTCGTGATTTCGACATTTCTTTCTACCCCTGGATCTTCGAGTTTGGACTTGTGATTTGTTTATTTCATTTTGTAACTCAGCTGCCTTGTCATTTTATTGATATTGTGTTTATTGTTTTAGTTTACTGAAGCACTGTCCTGATGAAACAAGACCCCTTTCGTTATTTTCCTGGGCGTTTGGTTTTGATATCCTTTCATAACTGCCTCAGCAAGTTACCCTAGTACGCCCCATTTATGGCGTGGCCCATTTGAAGATAGTCAATAAAGACAATGCCATTTGTATCCCAAAAACCTGAGGTCATTATCTTCCCTGCAGAGGAAACGACTTTAGCCTTCTTTTGAGCAGGTGAGGATGAGTGTTTCCACTGCGTGGATTGACGCTGGATCTGCCTCAAACAACATCCCCCCAAAAAAAAACAAAAAAAAAAACTGAGGCCTTCACCTTCCCTGAAAATGAAACAGCCTTTTTTTGTAGCAAGTAAGGAAAGGTCTTTTCACTGTATGGGTTGTCTCTTTGTCTCTGACTCAAATTGATGAACCCAACACTCATCTTGGGTTAGGAAATGTTCAAGGAAACCAACTGGATCTGCATCAGTGTCAGATTTTCCTGTGATTTCATGAACTTGGTGCGCTTTTGATCAGGTGTCAGAATATATGGCACCCATCGAGCAGAAACCTTTGTCATGCCAAGTTCATTGTACAGAATATTCTCTTATTGGATATACTAATAGCACTGGCTATTGGATTTATAGTCGATCACCTGTTATCTATCACAAAGTCGTGAACACGATCCATGTTTTCCTCGGCGGTCGCATTTGCAAGACGTCCAGACCTTGGGACAACTTCAAGACTCTCTCTTACTCTCCTAAATTCATGTGTCCACTTTTGTACTGTTGATAAAGCTGGAAAATCGTTCCCTAATGTAGCCACCATGTCAGCATGAATATCCTTGGGGGTTAAACCCTTTTTCTGCAGGTACTTGATAAAACCATGATTCCAAATTTTGTCCATTTTCAAGCTAAATCGCTAGTAGTTACTTTGGAAAGTTTCTTCGAGCAGTGAGATATCAGTTTACCTAGAAAGAAGCAATACATTTATTAATAAAAAGAGTTTTTAATTAATGCATGCAAGATTTCACAGCTCTAGCATCAAACCTACATAATCAGCCAATGAACTTTTCAGCACACCCTCATGTGTGTGTGTATGTGTGTGTAGATATAGTGGACCGATGAAAGGAATTTGATAGATAAAAACGAATAATAATAATAATAATAGATATAATAAAATAATATTTTTTGATATAATTAGACCTTTAGACTAAATAGAGACATAAGTGTAAAGGCCGAATAACATTCAATAAATATTATTTTTATTATCATTATTATTTTTATTATCATTATTATTATTATTATTATTATTATTATTATTTATCTTTGGAATAAGAAGCATATATATATATATATATATATATATATATATATATATATATATATATATATATATATATATATTATACACTGTTACATTAGAGCATGTAAATTGTACATTTTGCTTTAAAGTTAAAATGAAACGTTTCTTCAGGTGGCTAACAATGATGGTACTAAACAATTTTATTCAAAATTGCGATTAATGAAACACTACTTCACTTTTCGTTTTTGGAAAATTTTCCATAAAAGGTAAAAAGGATTTATATAAAGAAAAAGGAAAGAAGATAAAAATCAATAAAAAATAAAATAAAATAAAAAAACGAAGGAGGAAAGAAAAAGAAAAAGAAAAAGAAAAGGAAGTCAAGAGAAAGTATAGGAAATTAACCCTACTACCAAGAGAAAAGACAAAAAAGAAGGAAAGAGAAATAGAGAAGTATATTCAAAATTATCCCGGTTCATAAGAAGAGGAAAGTTAAGAAGATAGGAAATACAAAGATGTTGATACGAATTAAATCAATGAAATTCTGTTGAATTAGAGAATTCAGATTTAAGAGGAAACACGGCGTGAATGGATACACTGTTTCTATACGTCGCATTTACACATCTATGGCATTTATAAATGAAGTCATATATTCAAACAAAATTATCCACAGAATGTAAAAAAAAGACACTTTAAAAAGCAATACAATACTTAAAACCTAATTTACAATATAAATTAGAATACAAAATAAATGATAAACTTTTATCTTATTATATTAATTATAAAGTATTATTAAAAGCCAGAGAAAAATAATAAAAATAAAATAAAAATAAAATAAAAGAAAAATAATAAAAATAATATATATAATAAAAATAAAATAAAAATAAAAATCTAATACAAAGCTAATCGTACTACTAGTAAATTACAAATATTAAGCATTTTAATGTCTAAAACTGTGATAAATTAACGATGAAAACAACGAAATGTTAATAAAGATAAACATAAGGGTTAAGAAATTTAGCAAGATTTTAAAGTTAATTCCTTTATGTGCTTACAATTAATAGCTGTTTCGTATCTTTGATTCAACAAAATGATACTATTTGAGAACTTAATTATTTTCTTTTTCTCCTGTAGACAGAGGAAACATGGTTCATTCAAAGACGTAGAGATTTTAGCTAGTTTTAGAATTTTCTATTTAACGTTATTTTATTTTCGTCTTTCAATTTCCCAAAATATTTAGAAAGTGAAATCATATTTCGTTTATCTACATTATTAAAGGATGGGAGATGGTTATAGAAACTTTTTTTAAATTCATTCATTGTACTTCCAACATAAATTCGTTCGGAAATCCTGGGATATTCAACTGATGTAATAGAACTCAAGGGATTTTGTTAAACACTTGTTAGATAACGGGCAATGTTTGAGATTTCTACAATTACATAGGTTATTTATAGGAGACAAATTAATATCAGCATTAGTATTACGGTTATTATTGTTATATAAATTCAATATTTTATTGTTAGGCGATCTAATTATTTTCTCTGAATAATTAGTACAAATATAACTAGGTTTTAGAGTATATATATATATATATATATATATATATATATATATATATATATATATATATATATGTTCATAGACTAGCGCAGTTAATAGTTGAATTTTGATATGAAATTTCCATTATGCAATGTTCGATGTATGAGATTAGAAGTGTCGGATTAAATGCATTGGCAATAAATGAAATTATGCTGAAAACATACATTTATTTGCAAAATAAGTTAGATTAGTTAGATTCGTCTTCAGCTAAGCTAGTCTAACTCTCTGCCTTCCGCCGGAGAGGAATCCAGAGGAGGCTATGCCGAAGGGCAGAGTCTCGTCTGGGGTGGTAGACAGCTAACCGACCCCATTTTTATGGGGAATTTTTGCCCGAGCTTATGGGCTCGGTTTTACCCCTCATTAAAAAAAGGCCTTGTGCCACATCCTGCCTCGCGGGGTGGTAAGGTAAATAACCTTGCTTCGGCAATTAGTTGGAGAATCGTCCCCAGCTGTGCTGGTCGAACTCACTGCCTTCGGACGAAGCTATGTAGAAGGGCAGAGTCTCGTCTGGGCTGGTGGACAGCTACCCGACCCCGTTTTTTACGGGGTCTATGGGGAATTTTTGTCCCAGTCTACAGGCTCGGTTTTGCCTCACGTTAAAAAATGGCCTTGTGCCACATTCTGCCTCGCGGGGTGGTGAGTTAAATAACCTTGGTTCGGCAATTAGTTCGAGATTCGTCCCCAGCTGTGCTGGTCGAACTCTCTGCCTTCGGGTAGAGAGAATCTCCAGACGAGGTTATGTCGAAGGGCAGAGTCGCGTCTCGGGAAACAGCTACCCGATTTTTGGCCGAGCCTACGGGCTCGGATACCCCACATTAAATTCGGCCTTGTGCCACATTTGACTGCGTGTGGCGGTTGGTAGATATCCTTGCTTTCGGAATTACTGGCTTGCTAACCGATCCCCTGTCTTTCAGTAGTGTATTCTCTTTTACAATAAACCACTCTCTTTTTCATCTACGCCCGTGTTGCTCTCCCTTTCATTCGAGTACCACCTTTGTCTGTAACCTTCTTTAAGGATACAACACATTATTACCAGCAATACATTTTTGACGAAAAAATATTAGCAGCAAAACATTTTTGAAAAGAAATATTAGCAACAATAAAAATCTTGTCGCTATTAAATAACCCATTAAGTTTGATATGTCGTAAAACAAACCAAACAAAACCAAGTCAATAAACTCATTCCTGATTGGAAAGCAATAACAATAAAAGAAGTTCTTAGCAATCCATCTCCCAGTAAGCAATTCATTAAAAGTGGGTGGAATCAATGTGTATATCCGTGGGTGACAATTTTGCTTCGCTCTTTAACCCGATAAAGAGGTAATAATCTTCTCAGTCAAGCTATTTTTGGTCTTTTCAGCTCTGGCTTTCAGATGTAGACGCGCGTAGATAGGAACGCTGCCGACAAGGCACGTTCGCTTCTTTGGTCCATCTTTGACTTTTGAACCCTCTCACACACATATACACAGACGTGTCTACTACACACGCTAACATCCCGCTTTATATCAATAGAATTGGGAAGATATTTTCACTCGTAAAAAGGCTTTGTCCTATATTCCATCTTTGGAAGAAAACGAATACATCTTACTAAGAATAACAAGAAATCAAATATAGTACCGACTATATAAAACTACTGACTGACAGCATCAAGAATTCTTATATAGCATTTATACTGACCAGCTAAAACATAGCTTATACTTATTCACGAAGAGAGTAATAAAATGGCGATACGCGTGGTTATCATAGATTATTATTTTTTGACTACGAAGATAAAAGCAGGAGTGGAAATAAATTAAGGTTTGGATGACCGAGAAAAAACTCATAACGAAACCAATCTTACCGATTTCAACATAAGTCAAAGAAAATGGACAGAAGGGAGAATAAAAGAAAGGCTAGAAAGATAATATGAAACGGAAGTGACTCCAGGCGGCTGAGAAAAACCAGGTGCCATATTACGTGTAATTGGGTTACGAGCAAAAAATGGTATGCCGTGTACACGGGGACTTGCTGTGTGCATGTGTTAAGCCGCCATGATGTATAACCGCACGGGCCCTGGATGCTAAGTGAGAAAGAAAAGAAAAGAAGCTCTTGGCCTAATAATCGGCAGTTGGACGACAAGAAACTACACGTGCCTAAAATACGTTAAGCAGAATTTATAGAATCTGTGAAAAAATAGCAAAGAAAACAGCAGCTGGCAGACGTCTGAGAATTCTTTTTCTTTTTCCCAGGCATTCTGAGATATACCAGTTCAGTTTAAATTCTCCATTGACTTCTATCAGTCACTTCATATCTATCTATCTATCTATCTATCTATCTATCTATCTTATGCAATATATATATATATATATATATATATATATATATATATATATATATATATATATATATCATTAAAAACGACAGACAAGGTACTACGGTTAAGCTTTTTATTTAATTTTTCTTGCGTCCGAAAAAACGCTTTCTTTTCTGGACAAAGGGTGTGTAAGAACTGTCCAAATGTTTTATAATTCCTAGCGCTTTTGGCTATACCTTTAGCCATTATCAAGGATGATTCAATTTTTCAGCTTAATTGAGTGTGTGCATTATGTGTATATTTATATCTAGTCTTATAGAGATGTTTTTTATTTTTCGAATACGGTTAATATTGTTAAGAGTTGTTTTTTTTTCCTTTTTATTATTAAAGCTTCCGTTATTTTTAATCTTTTTTTACATGTGGATGCAGTTAATATATTTTTGTTTTTTACTAGTATGTTTCTAATGGAGTCTGGTAAATTTGTGTTTGTGTGTATAAATGGGTTCTAATGGAGCTGTGATCAGATAGGTGTAACGTAAGACGTCTGGATAAGCATGTGGTTGTGTAACCGATGTAATTATTTATGAGTCCGGTTTGATCAGGAACACAGTTCCTTAAGTGTGATTTGAACTCATAGATAATGTTCGTTCTTTGTAATTTTGACTTAGCTGGTGTGTTGTTATTTTTCAAGATAAGGTTGGCTGTCTTAAATTTTTTTAATAGATAATTAATTTGATTTTTTTATTCGGATCAATTGGAGTAGTGTATTTCTTTATAATATTTCTGAGTGAAGATTTGTTTTGTTTGTAGTTAATGTGCATTTGGTTTTTGTAATAAATGTTTATGTAATTTTTGACTGTGTGTTCACAGTCAAAATTACATAGTCATCGTGGCCGAGGGCTTGAGCGTGCTGGCCTTATTACGCTAGATTACACGCCCTTTCCCAGAAACTGTAACTAAGGTCTGATCAACAAATTTGCATTGTAAACCACAGGTTGGCTCTGTGAGTGTCGAATAAACACAAATGCGCCCGAGCAAGTGTCTGCAATAGGGATTGGCTAGCCGCCCTAGTAGACTCGAATGCGAGTGGCCAGTTATACATATATACATATTTGTTAAAATGAGATTTCAGAGTTATTTTCATTTTTGCGTAATTTAGACGAGAATTTATCCATCACATAAATTGTTATGTTTCATGTCAGTGGAACAAGTGAGAAGGCGTAATGACTTCCCCCTCTGGAGGTTAGCATCAGCCATGCTGATGGAAGTCAAAAATAAATTCTCTGTAGTGATTATCTATCCATGGCGGCTGTTCTAAAATGATTTCTTAATGATATATTTTCTTACATTTAAGTTGCATTTTTACCTTTCCTAAAGCGAAAAAAAATAAAAAAAATAAAAATAAAAATAAAATAAACATGTAGAAAATGTTGCTCAGTTTTTTCATATTCAATTTTATAAGCAAGAAAAAAATATCCGAATTTTAACAAAAATGCACACTGTGATGACAGCCATTGCAATACAATCAAACCCAATCTTTTTAATGAAGCTAATTAAAACTAAACAAACCTAACACCATCTAATCGACAATGTGGCTTTCGATTCTCTTGGACAACCTTCAATGCACTGACGCTTATTGCTAAAGGTCTGTCTAGTTTTAAATAAAAATGGTAAAGATGAAGCTGTTGTTTTAGATATCTCAAAGGCATTTGACAGGGATTGGCATATTGGTCTTCACATGGGTTATGGAATTTCTGAACGTGTTTTAGATTTTATACAATCTTTCTTATAAAATCGCGAAATGAAACTTGTCTTGAACGGCAATTCTTCTCGATCATTTTACATTAATGCATTTGTTCTTCAAGATTCTATCTATGCACCTATTTTGTTCCTAATTTTCATCAACCACTTTCCAGATGTCACCAGTTTTTAACTCGGTGTCTATGTTGCTGATACAACTATTTACTGTCTTAGTGATAAATTTCATAGGTTCGATAAGGTCAAATTGACAGCTGATCTCGTAGATTATTTTCAGTCTGTTGTTAACTGGGGCAGGAAATAGCTTATTAATTTTAACGCGTCCAAATCGAAACTGTTCTCTTTAAAACATCTTATAGAATCTCTTTTGTCTTCCATCAGCATAGATGATGTTAACTTCCGGGAGAGGAACTCCCTGCGCATTCTCGGTCTCACGTTTTCCAATGACATGAAGTGGAATGATTATATCGAATCAATTGCTAGGCCTGCTGCCAGGAAAGTTGGTTTAGCATGTCGTTCTAGACAATTTTCGTTGCCGAGTGGTAAAGTAGACACGTGTGTATATGTACTGGGTTGGCCAGAATGATTATTAGGTTGGACAGAAAGTCCTGACTCACTTAGGAAACAGAAAGAAAACAACACATCTTCATCTCTGTCTGGTGGAATTTCCAAAGAGTACTGCGCTTCGCACTTGTTCCTCACGGTCGCGCCATCAACGCTAAACTCTATTGCAGGCAGCTAGACCGCGTGTACGAGAAACTAAAGAAAGTGTATCCTGATTTGGTCAATCGAGATCGAATTTTGTTTCAGCAAGACAATGCGAGGCCGAACACTGCCAGATTGGCTAAGGAGAAGTTCAAACAGATGGACGGTGTTGAGGTTCTTCCACACCCACCATTCAGTCCCGATGCTGCTCCGAGTGACTATGGCTTATTCCGCTCAGTGGCACATTTCCTCCGTGACCAGCAATTCAACACTTTTGATGACGTGAAGGAAGCTTGTTTTTTTTTTTGTCGTTTTTTTTTATTAAAAGCCAGCGGACTGGGTATCTGGGACAAATTCGTATGCTGACTGATTGCTGGAAGAAGATCGTCGGAAATGATAGATTTTATTTTGAAGAATAAATATTGGTGTTGCTCCATAAAATTATATTGTTTTCTTTCCGCTTCCTAAGTGAGTCAGAATTTTCTGGCCAACCTAATAATCAAATACAATTGCTGCTGCAAAAACAGAAAACGTGTCATCATCATCATCATCATCATCATCATCATCATCAAACCGTCCATCAGTTGATTACCCTGTCATGGTGCATAATTTAAATAGGGCGTCTGATAAATACTTCTTGCTATCACCAAGGTTTTTCGGTTTTCTGTTACACTGCTAGAATGTAAGCTCCATTCGGATGTCGCCTCGGATCGATTTTGAAATCCGAATGCAGACATTCCAAATTTAACCAAGTCGACCGAAGTGAAGTTGGCGATAAAACCTGAACATTTTGTTACAATGGGAAATATATTTGTTCTTCAGTCCTATTATATTTATTATTCTCTCACATCTTCCCATTTCCCCAAGAGAGCAGTCGGCATTTTCCTAAAAAATAGCCGTTAATTCAATAATGGGAACTTTTTTAAACGAATCGACCAGACGACAATATCAATGCGCAGGAGTGGTTAATGTAGCTTCAATGAATAAAGAGCAGACGAGATTCCAATTCCATTATGACTGTTGCATCCGTACAACAAACGAGTATTAATAATTTATATTATAAATATTTATATCAATCTCCAAGCCAGAATATTTCCTTATTTCATGAAATTTATTTTTACCAGCGTTGTCGACAAACATTTACGAGAAACTTAGTATCTTTTCAATAATGAATGGTTGTATTCTCCACGTAAAACTTTTGAGAATCTATTTAGAACCACGATTCTTCAATCTTTGTAGAGTTTATGACATTCCATTTTTTCCGTTTTTGACAGACAAACGTTTTTCACATGCGAATCTTTGGAATCAAGCATTCATTGATAGTGTTATGATAGGTCTTGTTTGACTTGTTTTTGTTTAGTAAAATATACATATATACATGATAACAACATAGTGAGACATACATATATAGAAGAATTTATTTATCAGAAGGAGGTGGTTGTACTAGTTCGGTTAATATATGAAAGTTCTTGTAATGTGGTTGATAATTATATATTTCTATTTTTGTATTTTTCGAATGAATAAATTATTTGCAAGCGATAAGTCTATCATTAAACGGTAATATTAAACATGAGAATGATATTTGTTTAAAACTTATCGGTAGTTTTCATTGTTGGAGCCGTTCAAATCTATGCGCTCTCTTGGCGAGGGGTAAATGAAAAAGAGAATGATTCTAAATTTCTCGCCATTAAGGCGGTTTCCTTTTTACTAGGGAATCATGGGAAATTAGATTTTTTTATTATTTACCGTGATCGCGAGATTACTACAATCAAATCGTATAATCTCTAGGCAGGGGGAGATTCAGCGTTAGGTTAGTGATCTAGTCTTGTTAACATTTACCACCGAGTAGTGAATTCAGTTCTCACTAAGTGTCCCATACTTGTGACATTGTGCCTAAGTTTACTACTGAGACATTTGTGATAGTTTCTACTTTGGTACTGAGTTGTCTAATGCCGTATTTGTTAAAGAGATAGAAATTCCTAACTATTTCTCCAGATATTTACTCTTTGGGCCGACTATGATTATAGTATTTTGGGAATTACACCAAAACGCATGCGCCAGAATTTTTTTGGCAATGAGATTTTTGTTTGTTTGTTTTTTCATTACAATTTTTTCTAACGATGGCGCCCAATAAGTAGAGAATAATCAACGATCGAGATTATTCCTGCTCTTTTCACAGATTCAGGGGACTTAATTCCTACCGATGAAGAACTTGACGTCCTTGACCTTTCTCTTTATTAAAGGTAGACTGTAGTATTTAGCGCTCTTCGTAAACACCTCACCGTCCAAGTGAAGTGTTCGTAATGATTACAAATTTTCGACTCCGAATTGAAAGCTATCTAATCCCCAATACGCATGTATCTGTTATTCACCATTTTGTCCTTAGCACTGAGCAAAACCTTCTCTGCTAATCTAAAAAGCAGTGGTTAAATTCTTCTTTTATCTATCGTGTCCATTCAGGATGATGGTGATCATGGCCTTCCACATCTTCCTGTCCCTTGTAGTTTTTAATAAGTTTTGTTTTTTTTGTTATTTCTCCCAGACCTCGCTCCGCCATCCACTTGCTCAACCCCATTAATTATGTCACGCCTTACTTCACGTCCTATGAGTATCAAATTTTCCAAGTCCTCCTTCCTCAGTACGTGCTCAGAGAAATTTCAACTGCCTCTTCCAGATGTTAAGTATAATTTTCCTCTTTGTTTTCATTCTCTCAAAAAACTTGTTGCTCACATATTCGACCCATGGTATCCTTAGCATCCTTCTGTAGAAGGACATTTCTGTTGCTTCGAGTCTCTTTGAGGTGATTGTCCAGCATTCGCTGCCATACAGGAGGACATATATCACGTAACAGTTCCGTATTTTTTCTTTGCTCCCAACAAAACTTTCCTGTCTCTTTGTACTCCTTTTAGCTTTTGGAATTACCCAACCTATAATAATTTTCGCTACTCAGTACATTAAACCATATTTGAAAATCTCAGATACATATAATTGAAATATCTTGACGTGTTTTCAATGTAGAAAAGGTCCATCCTATTTTTTTTTTATCGACGTGTTCTTCACTGGTGTCCGATTCATAACAGGAATTGTTATTTTGTCCAAAATCCTTTCACCGAAAGTAGGAAATCGAATCTTCACTTCGCTGAATGGTTCACTTCACCAAAATATACAAATGTGGAAAATTGAAGGGAGATAACTGTTATATCTGAAACGGTGCATTATGCCCGTCCTGGGTATGACGATGAACTATATCCGCGTTCTGAGTAAGATGATAAATTGCTTCCGCGTCCTGGGTAAGACGATAAACTACATCCGCATCCTAGGTAAGACGATAAATTGCTTTCGCGTCCTGGGTAAGACGATAAACTACATCCGACAGGAAGGCATTTGATCAGGAGTTTTGGGGGAGCGTAGAACCACCTATTAATTGCTGGTGTTTCCAGGTCCACTCTGACCTGGGGTAGTAGCACCTGTTAGGGTCCAGGCTGTGGGCAAGTAGGGGTCAAAACACTATGAAAGTATAAAAATAGGTTTTAATACCAGCGATACTTTTGGGGAAAATTTTTACCAGCAATATATTTTTTTAAAAAGAGTATTATCAGCAATACATTTTTTTAAAAAAAAGTTGCCAGCAATATATTTTTGAAAAAAAAATATTACCAGTAATAAAAATCTTGTCAGCATTAAATAAACCTTTGAGGTTGATATGCCGTAAAACAAACCAAACCAAACCTAAATTATGTCTCATTTAAAAATTATACTTGTTAAATTGATTGTTACTTATTTATTATAATCAATGATTGGCAAAAAGTCAGTTGGTTTTTAAGAGAATTGTTTAACGTTGAAATCAGTTAAAGACAGGCATTATCTTTTTACGAGCAAAGAAAATAATATATAAATAAAAAAAACGATTAAAATATAAATATTAAAATAATTGAATAAAAAGAGTAATAGGGATTAACATAGAAAACATTTAAATATTTAATTTCTTTAGGTACAATGCGAGACAAAAAAAAAAAAAAAAAAAAATGGACGCACCTATAGAAAGTCGATTTTTGTATTTTTACCAAGACAGGTGAGTAATAGAATTCGTTTATTAATACAGGGTATTAGTTTTTTGTTGGGTAACCTTTTGCTTTAATAACGGTCTTAACTCTTCGTGACATGCTACAGATAAAATTCATTAGTAAGTCAACGTCCTTCGCCAGATTTTTCCAGCATTACTTTCATTCGCGAAAAAACTCATCTTCTGTGTTAACTTTCCTATTACGAGCACGCTTCACCATTATCGCCCATTAGTTATCAATTGGGTTAAGGTCTCCCTCTTCCTCTCTAGATAACGTTTATTCTTTAAGGTAGTATATTTAGTATTGTTATCGTTACTAAATCATTTTTTGACTTGTATAATGGTTGTCTTGGAAAGAATACAAAAATCTACTTTCAGTGGATGCGTCCATAAAGAGCAATACAAATGCAGAAGTACGTGTACCTATGTTTCAATGAGTACGCAAAGGCCTTCGACAAAGTACCCTCAGCAACCTTGATATATTCGGGAAAGACATTAGAATACATTATTCGGACTATCGTCCTCATCTTTGTCGCCATATTTATTACACATACGCTCCGGCCTTCATCAGGTAGTTGGAATGTCGAACTGAACGCTTTATTTCACTGGGATAGTTTAACGGATTTCAGTTATCTCCTTGGTAATTTCCCTCTAAAAGTTCTCCAGGTAGAAACCGAGTATTGAACTCACACTCTTTGGATCCTGTCGCTGTCTAACCAACGGCTTTATCCACTGTGCCATGTCTCCTTGAGGATATCAGTGTATGAATTTCTGGGTATTATAAACCTAATGTCTCAGCAACCATTTTTACCAGTGCTCATATTGCAATTTTTGCTGTTATCATTTCATGTTTTTGCAACTTTTTGTTGTTATTATCGCTTTCGAGTGAGCGAAATAAAGGGTTCAGTTCGACATTCTAAACACCTGAAGAAAGCCGGAGCATACAACGGCTGAAACGTTGTAATAAATATGGCGACAAAGATGAGGACGATAGTGAGAATAAGGTAAATAATATCACATCTCAGAAATATAGACAGACATTAGAATAATCAAGAACCTATACTGGCAGCAAACAGCATGCATGCGCGTAGAGAACGAGTTCAGCGAATATACAAAAACAGAAAGGGGTGTAAGGCACGGGTGTGTTTTCTCACCGGACTTATTTAACCTGAGAGAACTGGAAATCCTACCGGGATATAACACTGGCGGACACAATCTTAACATAAGATACGCAGATGACACAGAACTGATAGCAGACACGGAAGAGAAGTTACAAAACCTCCCACAGAAGGTAGCGATGGAGATCGAGAAGAAAGGACTAAGCATAAACTACAAGAACACAGAATGCATGGTCATCAGTAAAAAGATGAGCCCGAAATGCGATTTGTAGGTCGGGGTCACTAAAATCAAGCAGGTACGGAATTTTAAATATCTGGGAAGTGTTTTGACAGAGGACGGTAAGTGCGACACTGAGATCCGTAGACGTATTGGGATGGCCAAGGACGCATTCCAAAAGCTGGGCAGAGTATTGCAAGACAGGAGGATTTCTTTGGTAACAAAGAAACAAGTATTGAACTGTTATGTGACATCTGTCCTCCATTACGGCAGCGAATGCTGGACAACCTCCTCAGAGATAAGATGAAGAAAAGAATCTAAGCAACAGAAATGTGGTTCTACAGAAAGATGCTGAGGATACCATGGACCGAGCGTGTGAGCAACGATGAGGTTTTGGAGAGGATGCAAACAAGGAGGAAACTTATACTTGGCATCAGGAAGAGGCTTGCTGAAGTTTCTGTGATACGTAATGAGAAAGGAGGGACTGGAAAATCTGATACTCACAGGTCGAATAGAAGGAAAGAGAGACAAGGGAAAGCAACGCATGACATACCAGGCGGGCTTGAGCAAGGGGATGACGGGGGAGGTGGCAGAGGGACGAAACCAATTGAGAGACACAAAGGATAGGGAGAAGTGGAGAGGCACGATCTCCTACGTCCTGAAAGGACACGGCGCATAAAAACAAAAAACTGTATATATTTTGGATATGGCAAATATTTGAATTAAATGAATATATTTCGTCTTTGTTTTTATTCATTTTAAAAAATATTTCTAGAATAAAACCAAAATATGAAGCAATGTTAATACGTGAATGAAGACTTCAGTGATGAATTTATGGAGAAAAAGTTATTCATTATATAGCAAATAAATATTAGGTTGGTGCAAAAATAATGACGTAATAATGTCGTTTTTGACGTTAAAAAATACGTCAAAAAACGACATTATTACGTCATTATTTTTGCACCAACCTAATAGTTACCGTCACTATCTTTCTAAACAAAATCCGAAAAACCCGTTTCGAAATATGTTAATAAATATAAGACTGAACTAACTGGATTTTCTAAAAGTGATGCAGCCTGTGTGATCAAAGGACAAAACAGAAACATTATAACTCTACCTCTTTCCGAAAAAGCTCGCGAAAAAGTAAAAATAAAACCTAAAGAAATACGGAAAACCAACTGTGCAATAACCAAAAATTGTTATTTACGCTTAGAAAATAAATTTTCTTTAACTAATACTTTAAGAATATTTTTTTAAATTCTGTACGCTTTTATTAAATTTATTAAACTGAAAAAAAAAAAAAAAATGAAAAGGTATTAAGGCGATACCAAAACCAAAATATAGCATAAATTAGATTAACGTGAAAAGAAAAAACATTTATTCTAAGAGTAAATTTGAGAAAAATTACATTATAAAATATTCTTTTATATGAATTAAATAGTTTCGTCGTAATTCTGAACATTTTCTTGATGACGAGGGAACAAACTATGCAAAACAAAAAAAAAAAAAAAAAACTTAAAATAACTTAATAAAAACTTAAAATAGCAACTTAGGTTTAATTACTGGTTCTTCTTGTATCCAAGAATCTGTGAATAAATACAAAAAAAAAAAAAAAAAAAAGAGACAAAAAAAGAAAAAAAGAAAGCAAATATCCATACCAATGAATCGGAAAACTGCTTTCAAGAGAAAAACTGACCTAGATATGAAATTAGATTAATTCATAATACTCTCTCGATAATGAATAGTAGTCACACAAAGCAAGATATGAAAATTATGTCTGTCTTGTACATCCATACCAAAAATAATTTAACAGTTTCTAAAAGGAAAAAAAAATCCTTTTTTAAAAAGGTTCACGCTCGAAAATGGCATTAACATTTGCATTTTTTGTTTTTTAAAACATGTTTTCATTTGATAAAAGAAACTCTAGGGCGAACAACAACTGGACGAATTTCAAAATCCCGCTGAAAAATTACAAGTAATTTTTTAAAGTAAATTTTAAGTAAATTTTTTAACTGTCCGATCTGAAAGAAAATAACGTGTCTTATTGAATTATACAAGCATCAATTATCAAAAAAGCATCAATTATCAAAAAAAAAAAAAAAAAGAAAGAAAAAAAAAAAAAAGAAAGAAAAAAAAAAAAGAAAAATACTACTACTACTAATAATAATAATAAAATTTTATTGAATTATTTTTTGATAGGATGCAAGACAAATGTTCCGTAAATTTATAGTGGTGTGGGGCTTAGGGGTTAAAATAAGCAGTTGATTTACCCACTCCAAGAAAATTAATGACGGATGATAATGACAAGAAAATCCTCTGGTAATTTTTATAAAACAAGGTAAGGAATTTATTTATGAATTTACGTGTTTGAAGTTGTGTCAGTAGACCGATTCGAAATCAGAATTCTTAAAATCCGTAGTTTTAAGGTATTGACATGTAGAGGAAATGTTCATACAACAGATTAAATGATCTGACACAAAATAATATTAAAAAAAATAAGTGCCACGGGCTATAATATAAATGGCGACTAATTTTACACTGGCGAGAACTTCAACGTTGGCCCCAAGGAACTGAAACGAGACCTTTCATATGACTTCAGACAATCTTTTTTAATTTAATTTTTCACCTCATTTTATATATATATATATATATAAATCGTGTAGGCTCGCTACTTTCTTTTCTTCTTCTAAGCTGACCGGCTAAATTCTGTGAAGGCAAGGTTTTCATTGATCAAAGAAAATATCAGGTAGGCCCACGAATTCCTTTCTTTCTTCTTCGTCAGTTCTCCGAATCTGAAGGGATTAGGAGAAGGGAATTATAATTATTTCACATTCACTGCATTATCACATTCGATGTTGCATATTTTTTTTTAGTGAAATAAAATCTTCAGGAATTATTTTTTGAAACTGTAAAAAGATTTGGACGAACCCCGCCAAATTTAAAAGTACACATGTGTTATCTGTCTATATTTCTGAGATGAGGTATTATGTACACTATTTACATTATTCGGACTATTGTCCTCATCTCATTAACAGGGAATTAACAGGAGATAACTGACATCAATTAAACATGGCACGTGGAAGTAGAACAGTCTACCCCAGTGAGCGAAATAAAGGGTTCAGTTCGACATTCCAACCACCTGAAGAAGGTCGGAGCATACAACGGCCGAAACTTTGTAATAAATATGGCAACAAAGATGAG
This sequence comes from Acanthosepion lycidas, assembly GCA_963932145.1. Lineage (NCBI taxonomy): Eukaryota > Metazoa > Mollusca > Cephalopoda > Sepiida > Sepiidae > Acanthosepion > Acanthosepion lycidas. The sequence continues at coordinate 3,970,634 of OZ010602.1, read as the reverse complement.
GACAATAGTCCGAATAATGTAAATAGTGTACACACGTGGTATCGAAAGGTATGGAGGTGGATCTTACCTCCATCAATATTTTCACAAAGATTTTTTTAATAAAAAGAAAAGCAACTATTCATTCATTACTTAAAATTTCGTTTGTATCGCATAATTCTATGATTTTTGGCAAATATTTTTAAAAAAGTTATTGTGATTTTTTGCTTTCGTTTCGGAGAAAAAAACATCCATTTTGGTGGTCACTATAAACGAAAACATTTTTAAATGAGACCTAATTAAAAAAAAAAAAAATTATTCATATATAAAAGTTATCTCCCTTTAATATTCTAACTTGGTTTTTCGGTTGAACCATTCGACGAAGTGGAGATTCGAGCTAACGCTTTCGGTGAAGCTAGTTTTCGGGCAAATTGCCACCCACTTTACTAAAACCATAGACATTTTCAAGATTTAATCACATAAAATTCGGCTGAATTTATGCTTTTAGTGTGTTTTTTATTTTTTGCCCGCAGCAAAGGTTCTTGTTCATTACAAACCGGCAATTCCACTTATTTTTTTCTGGACAAAGATGGAACTACTTAATTGTTACTCAACACGTGATGTTTCTGGCAAGCAAACCAAAAAGAAAAGATCTTACCTTTCACATTGCGCAATGAAATCGATCGCGATGTCTATGAAGTTTTTTTTTTTTTTTTTCTGATGTGGATTCCATAACTGCGGAAGCCTCAATCCTCTTGTGATGATTTTTCTCTTCCGTAAAAAAACCTCCGGCGTGTATGTGTGACAGGGAGTAAGTCACAGAAGAGTGTCGGGGATCTTTTATAGATCGGCAATTCGCCGATATCCAGTGCGCGTTGAGCGTTCGTTTCCCAGACGAAATCTTTCATTTCATGCAGTTTTATGAAGGGTGAGTATCGAACCATAGAATGTGCGGTGTGGTGTAATAGATAACGTCTCAGGGTGAGAAATCGGAGAAACGAGTTCGAATTCCAATCGGGTTCGATTACATTCACTTACGCGTAAATAACCTTGAGAAAGGTGTGGATCTATCTTTTCTCCTTCTAGGTATGGGTTGAAAAGCAAGAAAAACTAGGTCTTATAGTCTCGGTGTGCAACCAGTATATCGCAGAAGAAAAGACCGCTTACTGCGGGAAATCCACCTGGTTAATCATGAATCGAAAAAGACACGATCACCCATCAAATTATATATATATATATATATATATATATATATATATATATATATATATATATATATAATTATTTATTTAAAAATATGATTCCAACACGCTACATAAGAGATCTCATGTTTCAAGACAAGAGCCGAAAATCTCTCCTCATTCATAATGGGGACCAATGGATAAAAAACAATAATGACCTTTTTGACATCACTATGGGATTTTTAGACTCTGCAGAGTCTTCTGATACTGTACAACTTAACCGCGCACCATGAAATAGACATTAAGGACATCGGACTGTATAGAGGTGACGGGCTCATGGTAGTGAATAGTTCTACTAATTTTAAAATAGAGAAAATTAGAAAAATTATATTTAGTGAATTTAAAAATCTAAACTTAAAGATAACAGTCTGTACTAAATTGAAAAGGGTAAACTTCCTCGACGTAACTCTAGATTTAACAAACAACACATACCAACCTTATAAAAAAACAAATACTAACCCCTTATATATACACCCGAAGTCAAACCACCCTCCATCCATAATTAAACATATACCCTCATCAATAGAAAATAGAATCAGCATTAACTCCGCTAACAAAGAAATATTCCAACAACACAGCTTTTATAACGCTGCCCTAAAAAATATGCAAACATTAATTATAGAAACAAATGTACTAACCAGAAGAAAAAAAAACTGGAAAAGAAAAATCATTTTGTATACCCCTCCGTTCAACCAAATGGTTAGTATTAAACTAGGACAGAAATTCCTAGCTTTAATTGAAAAACACTTCCCTACCAATAGTAGGCTTAGTAATATATTTAATAAGAACACCCTAAAATTAAGTTACAGCTGCACTGAAAATCTAAAAAATATAATAAAAAAACACAATAATAAAATCCTGAACAAACCCCCATGCCTGAATAGTATTAATAAAAACTCCACACTTAAATTAGACAAAAACAGTGAAAAATTATGTGATTGTATTAGGTTGGTGCAAAAATAATTTCGTTTTCTCACATAGTAATATATGTAAGAAAACGAAATTATTTTTGCACCAACCTAATAGAAACCCAGAGGACTGCCCATTGGAAAATAAATGCTGCGTTAAATCTGTGATAAACCAATGTACTATTTCATCCACTGAGAGTCCCAATACTAATATGATATACATTGGGTCTACGAAGAATGAATTTAAAGCCAGATGGAGGCAGCCTAAGTGCTCTTTCAACAATATAAATAAAAGAAATCAGACATCTCTATCTAAATATTTTTGGCATTTGAAGGAAATGAATAAAACACCAAAAGTAAAATGGAAAATTATAAACAAAACTAGAACTTGTAAAACTTGGGATGACCCATGCCCTTTATGCCTACATGAGAAACTACACATTATTAATTTTCTAAATAATAAAAATCTATTAAACAATAGACATGAGTTAACGGTTTTTTCCCGACATCATCAAATCTTTGCATTGAATAATTAGCATATAAACAAACAAACAATAAAATAATTTTTTAAAAATCCATAGTCCTAATAAATAGTTTAAATACCCTACAAAAAAGATAAGTCGTCAAAAAACAAATGTTACGGCAGTTATTTTATATACACAAAACCCTTTCAGAAAAAAATAAAATAAATAAATCTCCATAGACATGTAAACCAGACTAGACGAAATCATATTCCGTTTTAAATTTAGACACCCCAACCTTACCCTGACTTGACATCTATGAATGTAACTCTATACTGATACAAATTATTAACACCCTACACCCATTTCTATTTAAAGAAACGCGCTAGCCGTTACCATGGAAATTTTGATTTCAAAAATGAATATGCTATTAAAACACGTAAATTTCAGAAATAAGTTATTCCAAAAAAATTATATATATATATATCCCCCCCCCAAAAAAAAATTTCGCTTGAAGATGGAACAGAGTTTACTTTAATTCAATTTAATTCAAATAATTATACTGAAGTTTTCGGGTCTTGTTTTGAAACATGAGAACTCTTATGTAGCGTGTTGGAAACATATTTTTAAATATATAATTATATTTATGCTCTACTTTTTTATCGAGCACTATTTTTTAAAAATAATAACAAAAATACTAAAGAACTTTGGATTATTTACCGAACCAGTTCTTTCCTATTTTCTATATATTTTCATATATATATATATATATATATATATATATATATGATAAAGTTAAATCTTGAAAATGTCTATGGTTTTAGTAAAGTAGGTGGCAATTTGTCCGAAAACTAGCTTTACCGAAAGCGTTAGCTCGAATCTCCACTTCGTCGAATGGTTCATTTAACCGAAAAACCAAGTTAGAATATTAAAGGGTGATAACTTTTATATATGAATAATGTTAATTATGTCTCATTTAAAAATGTGCTCGTTTATAGGGACCACCAAAATGGATGCTTTTTTTCCCGAAATGAAAGCAAAAAATCACAACAACCTTTTTTAAAATATTTTCCAAAAATCATGGAATTATCCGATACAAACGAAATTTTAAGTAATGAATGAATATACATATATATATATATATATATATATATATATATATATATATATATATATATTCGCACACACAGGGTGTCCCAAAAGTTGCACTACTATTGGAAAGCTTTTTAAATTTTATATTTATTTACCAAATTAAATAATGTTTCTGTTTGTGAAAATATATTATTAGGAAATTTTATTGGCCTAATTATGGAAGATGATGTCATACAAATTTCTTCTGGTTGCTATTTCCAAAGTGTACATTATTGTAGCATGACTTTTGGGACACCCTATATATATATATATATATATATATATATATATATATATGAAGGGAAGAGGTTATAGTTGTTCCAACGAGAGAAAAGTGTGTATATTAAAAAGAAGAGAGAAACCGAAAACGTTTTTGGTTGTAATGTGGAGTTTTAAAAAAAAATATTAAAAAAATATTATGCTTTATTTTCCATTAAAGCGTAATATATTTTTAAAAAATCCACATTACAACCAAAATATTTTTAATATATATATATATATATATATATATATATATATATATATATATATATATATATATATATATATTATGGACTCTCTCGTCGTTTTCGGCGTATGAGTGTCAAGCACCTCAGTTCCCCCCGACATATGACTTGATTATAATGGCGAAGGCTTTGTGCAGAACCAATCACACTTGGTGCACCGTGTGCCATAAGGTCCACAAACGACGCTCCGCAGATTTTGAATTTAGAGTTATTCTTCTCCTAGACCAGTTTCCATCCAAGGCTATAGAACCCAGTCTGTTCTGCTATTTACCCATTTATATATATGTACCTCCGAATAAGTATATATATGTACCTCCGAATAAGTATATATACATATATATATATATATATATATATATATATATATATATATATATATATATATATATATATATATATGTACCTCCGAATAAGGTTTAAAATGCATTTTAAAAATGAAAAAAAATTTCTTGAAGCTTTTAATTTATTTTTTAATTCCAATAGATTAAATTTAATATTTCCAATATGCAAAATACTTTGCTGTGTTTCAAAGCGAATTGACATCATTTTTTGATTATCATTAAAATCGCTAAAATTGTCCATATTGACAAATCGGTCAACACAACAGAATATACTTTCTTGAAAATTTAATGTGAAAGATTAGTTGATTTAAAGTTTAATTAATCTGATTTGAAACAAATATTACTTACTTTTAGTTTGAAATATAGCAGAAAAGCATTTTTAACACGGTGTTGCGAGATTTATGTAAGGGGAAATAACTGTAGCAAAATTACATAACGAATACAACGTAAACGTCTTTTTAGATAATCTTTTTAACCATCGAATAATTTAAAAATTTTTAAATATTTTAAGCATTCTAATATTTTATTGAATTTTAGGTACTTACTTGTTAAAAAATTATGGATAAATTATAACTTTAATATACTTACCGCTCTTATTTTCCGATAATGTGTATAGACGTCCATATATAGAAAACTCGGCACGCTTATAAACACACAGAGAACATGATTTAAAATTCTTTTTAAAATACTGAGTTAGATGGGGATTTCCATTTATAATTATTGAATATATTTTTATTTAATGACAATATCATCTAGTCGCTACAAATTAATACAGAATTTTAAAAGATAATTAAAATAAAAAATGGATTACTACGTGTAAAAATTCATTATTCATCTTAAAAAATAATACTTAAGACAATAGTGTTCATGATATATTTTATTCATAAAAAACTTTTCTAATTAAATGTCTTAGTTTTATTGAATTTTTTATTTTAGAATTTAGAGTAGATTTTCTGTAACTGGGGGTCGTGTTAGTCCAAAGAAATTTAATGGTTCAAATTCTCCGAAGACTTGTCCTCATAATTAATATGAACATTAAGCGCTTAAAAAAAATCTCGTAATTTCATAAAAATTAAATGTAAAAATATTTGCAATCTGTGGATTTAACCTTCAAGATAGGACACCTAACGTAGACCTTTTTAGCAGGTGTAATATTGGAGGAATCGAGACTTTTCTCATACAGTCTCAGTTACGGTGGACTGGTCATGTCTTGAGAATGTCTGATAACAGGATACCCAAGATCCTAATGTACAGCCAGTTAGATCAGGGCTACAGGAATGTAGAAAGCCCGTGGCTAAGATACAAAAACAAGCTGAAGAGCAACTTGTCAGTTGTCAATATAACACATAAAACCATTTAACGCTTAGCCTTGGAGCGGGTAGAATGGAGATCAACGTGTTTTAGTGGACTCGGCAGTTTTCCATCTGCTTGTCTGAATCATCTTCAAGAAGCGAGAGCAAGATCTAAAAAGTCAATCAATCTAACAGTGATCTCATCTCACAGTCCTTACTCTTGCTCCATATGCGGCCTCCTTTGTAAATCACTAGCGGATCTTAAGTGCGACTTAAGATTATCGCACAAGATTTCATAACTGAATTAATTAAGCTGTCAGATCCTCAAACGTCGAAACCGACGGGGAGAGTCCATTATATATATATATATATATATATATACACACACATATATATATATATATATATATATATATATATATATATATATATATATGAGGAGTGCTGAAAGGTTTTTGGTCTGACCAAGAAGTATATATATTTCTTTCTCAGGTTAACAAAAGTGCTCAATATTACATAGCAGATCTATTAAGCATATATTAATATATTAAATATATTAGTATATATTAAGCATATATTAGTGAACAAATCAACACCACGAGACCGTGAATTTCATAACGTTTAACGGTCAATGAGTATTCAGTACTAGAAGATTGCATGCTTGCATGAAACTCCGAATCGTGTTATCGGCGTGGGATATTATGTATATTCACTAATATATATATATATATATATATATATATATATATATAGATAGATAGATAGATAGAGACACAGAGAGAGAGAGAGAGAGAGAGAGAGAAGAGAGAGAGAGAGAGAAAACATAGGAATCAACACTACATAGCGACTGTCAGTTTCATTATTCAATCGATCTCCAGACCAAATCAGAAGAACGCTTGAGGTGTTAAACTAAGTCACCCTTCATGCAGCGTTGATTTCTAACTCAACAATGTGTTTATATATATATATATATATATATATATATATATATATATATATATATATATATAAAATCACTTTAATTGTTATTTTTGGTGGATACTCGTATTTGAGGAGGCGCCCCGTTTATTTATTAAACAGTATATTTATTTCTTTTCATCTTCCGAGAAATCTTATTAAAGAGAAATTTGCACTCTTCAACATGAACTGAACATGCATCTCCCAGAAGGAACTACTGTTTGGTTCGGAACGCCTTAACCGACTTAGCCATGAAAAGCAGTCGGTCATGCCAGAACAAGTGAAATTTTCCTGCCATAGATACCTTATATCTTCACAGCATACTGATAGACAGAAATAACTACATATACTGTTTAATAAATAAACGGAGCGCCTGCTCAAATACGAGTTCCCACCAAATATAACGTTTAACTTGATAAAAATCTGTCGGATAAATAAAAAAATCCATTATATTATTATTATTATTATTATTATTAAATTTGTTATATTTATCTAGGAACAATGCTCAACATCTGGAATAGTGGGTTTATAGATATAAACAGTCGGGATAAGTCAACACTGCATAGTGACTGTCAGTTTATCTATCCACTCAAACAACTTACACACATAGATAGATAGATAAACATACTGCGGTAGATAGATATATGAACAAACTGAGATAGATAAATAGGTAGATAGATTGGTGAACAGACTGTGATGGATAGATAGATAGATAGAGAGAGAGAGAGAGAGAGATGCGCGTATTGGCACGTACATACATCTTAATGATCTCTCTTTTCATCCAATATTTCAGTCGCCGCTCATTTACTATACTTCGCTCAGTGCCAAGGAACACGACAAACTCTGCCAATACATTTAACATGTAAATATTATATAACTTTTATTGAGTTATATTGTTTTTACACCAATCTGAATTGGTGGTGTCAACTGGACATCAAGTGGCAACAAGTTTTGTCAATAATCTAACTCCCTCCTCAAGTTTTGGAGCCGATTTTTAATAATTCATTCGTTACGATGCATACAATTCTTTCACTCTTTTCCCAAATTCTTCTGCACTACCCAAACAGATCCAGTCATAACAGGCACCGTTTATCCCACCTCTCACAACGTTCACATATTTGCCAAATTTCACTTTCAATTTTATTCTGTGGTCTGCTGAAATGGTAATATATACGATCTGACAAAACTTCTGTTTTTTTTATTTTTCATAATTTTCATTGTCAAATGCGCTAGGTTACTTGGGGCTGTAGAGATCCTTTTAAATTTCAATTGCCCAGAAAAATAAATATATATATTTTTTTTAATTCTCTTAGTGAAATTGTGCTTTGTGCATAAACTATTTGTTTGCCCGGTCAAATCACAGTTTTTTTTGTTTTTTTTGCACCGTTCCGAATGGTTTGCCTTTCAAACCCAGTCATGTATATTTTTGTATTCTTTCTGGCCTAATTTGCTATATGCGCTATTGATAGTTTCAACTCTCTCTGCATAACAGACATTTATTTTGTCCGGTTTATCTTGGATTTAATATATGTATATATATATATATATATATATATATATATATATATATATATATATATATATATATATATATTTATATGACGTCGCACATTATGAAATGGACAAGGTCCGACAATTATTTAAAGACATTTTTATGTTTATACATTCTTTTTATACATACAAATATTTAAGTAAATGCTCTGTTTATAATAAACAGTATTAAACAATATTTACCGGCCTGAATGTCCGAGAAATTTTCACAGAAAATATTCGTCCTCCGACATTTACATTCAGGTCGGTAAATGTTGTTTAATACTGTTTATTATAAACAGAGCATTCACTTAAATTACTTAAATATTTGTATCTATAAAAAGAATGTATAAACATAAAAATGTCTTTATATATATATATATATATATATATATATATATATATATATATATATATGTATATATATGTGTGTGTGTGTGTGTGTGTGTGTGTGTGTGATGGACTCTCCCGTCGATTTCCGACAACCTCATTCATTTTTTTATGTTTCTCTCGTATGTGACACTTCAGTCCCGCGAGTGGCCTGCATACAAGTTCACATATTGGCCAACAACGAGGATCTCGGGACATATTTGAAATATTTGTTGACGCTTTTCGCCATTGTCCTTCGTCTCTTAGCCGGTCAATACGACTGATTTCAAAATTTCTAATACAACTATCTACAGTTATTACAATCCAGGGCAACTCACTCGTTACTTAGTATGAGGCACATTGACAGTTGAAAGGTTATATTTTAGCTTGTCTTTATGCCTGAGGCACTGCCGTCCAACAGTCCTTTTTCCACTGTGAAGCTAGTTGTACATGAGGACCTTAGGTATTCTGTTGTCACTCATTCTTGCAACATGACCAGTCCAGCAATACAGTGACTGCATCAGGAAATTTCCTCAATTCCATCAATGTTGCATTTTGCGAGATAAACAAGAGACAACTTTTGTGGAAGATATTCTGCTGATTGATATGGAACCTACATGGGGTCCAAGAATATATATATATATATATATATATATATATATATATATATATATATATAGGTAGGAGGTCACAACAGGAAGAGGGATCATCATTTCAACTTAGAGCTAAAGAGATCAATTAGAAAAGATCCAACTCAATCCATAAGACGTTTGGCACGTGAGAGGGGAGTTTCAGCTATGACAGTCCAAAGAGCAGTGAAAAAAACACTTGAAAATGAAATCGTACGTGAAATATGTGAGGTACCCCTTGTTACACCAGGGCAGGAAGTTACAAGGTTGGAGAGGCCGAATATCATCTTGAATAAGTTGGAAAATGGTCCTGAAATAATATATATATATATATATATGTGTGTGTGTGTGTGTGTATAAACTTTGTTTCAGTACTTGATGAGCTTCTGATCCTGACGAAAAGGGTCTTAATTTCAATGGCTCCTGTCCGTGACTGTGTTTTTGAACTGGTTGTTCACATTCCCTATTCTCCTGTACTATCATCTGTTCCCCAACATTAAAAAAACATTTGTCTGAGAACTAGTGTCGCAGTGATGATGACGCCATATCTGCTGCTGGTAACTTGTTTTAACCAACAGGATGCTCTTTTGATCAGGTGTGAGAAAACGTGGCACCCACCGTGCAAAGTTCATTGTGCAGCATATTCTCACACAGAATATGCTAATACGATTGGCTATTTGATTTATAGCCAATCGCATGTCATCTATCACAATGTGGTGAACACGATCGATGTTTTCCTCGCTGGTGGCAGTTGAACTCTTGATAAAGCTAGAGCATCATCCCTTAATGTAGCAACCATGTCAGCGTGAATGTCCTTGGGGACTAAACCCTTTTTCTGCAGGTACTTAATAACAACCACAATGCCAGATTTTGTCCATTTTCAAGAGAAGTCGCTACTAGTTACTTTTGAAGTTTTCTTTCAACAGACAGGTTTACACGGTAAGAAACAATGCAGTTGTTACTAAGAGTTAAAATGAATGCATGCAAGGTTTCACAGCTCTAGCACATCTCCTTCATAGTCAGCCTATGAAAAAATTCAGCCGACTCCCGTACCTGGAAAGAAACAATTATTAATAAGAAGAGTTGAAATTAATCCATGCAAGATTTCACGGTTCTAGCATCACTCCTTAATAGTCAGCCTGTGAACTTTTGAAACCAGCTTCGTAATGAATCCATCTCATTCTAAAAATTCAAACAGAGATTAACTTATAGAAATATCAGATTTCGAACTCGGACTTTTTATCCCTTGTTCAGTACAACTAAATGTTTTTAAAACCTATTACAGTTCAATTGTTTATGTTAAAAGTTATTGATATTTTTAATTCCACTAATGGTGTGATCATATGGCAAAAATTGAACCATTAATTTCAAACGAAAGAAATTCTTTTTATTCTGCCAAAGGATATTATTCATTACGGTTTTTATATTTTTCTCAATCAACATTGAATACAAAATGTAAAAAAATGCAGACGAACTGAAGTAAACAGATGCGCATGTGCACTGAACTCATGGTATCAACAAACCTATCATTGTTTACAGGAAGCTTGAAAATTCTACCCATGATCTGGTCGACCTTATTGCTTGAACAAGTACTGAACGAAATCCTAAAAAAGACACTTACTTCTATTTTCCTCTATCAAATTAAACTGAAAATGTCTTCTAATGCTAAAACTTTGTGTGCGTAGAAATTTTTAACCAATTCTACATGGCCTGTTCGGAACGTTATACAGCCATAATGAATATTGCGAGAATCGATTGAGCGGCCATGATGTCACTTGACAACATTTAAAAGAGGACATTATTGCGCGTTTATGGACACATACATTCTCCCGTAAAGTTACTCACACGGTACTGAGATATCACTAAGTGACGAAAACTAGATTCTTCATCTCTTACAGAGTTTTCTAGCAAAAAATTGCACCCACCCCACCAATTACAGGCCAGATTTGGCTCTTTAACCTTGGATCTTTTTCAAAATTAAAATCTTCGTGGAAACGCCGTGGACGAGTTTAAAGAGAACGCGAAGAGGCAGTTGATGGCAATCCCGGAAATTTCAATAGAGAAGTGAGGGTGTGTGTGTTTGGGGGCGGATATGTTTGTGCGACATCCTAAGGAATGTATTTTAAAGAGAATTAAGGTGGCGTTTTTAAATTAGCAAAATTACAAGATTTAGTAAAGTATTGTCTTTCCTTATTTTCAGTTTCGGTTAACAATGGCCAATCCGGCAAAATTGTGTGTGAAGTAGTGGAGAATAAGTTAAATTTAAGGATTACGGAAAGAAAACTAATAAGCAGCCCCACATGTTGGAAAATAACTGAGGCTTATCGATCCGGGGAAGGTTATAAGAAATATACATCGTTCAGAAATTAAAAAAAACAAAAAACAAAAAAACTGTATCAACGCTTGAAAGGAAATACTTTTCCACAAGGAGTGACTAAAGTCGCAAATATTTTCTTTCCATCAACCCGAAATCAAGTGTAAAGAATTTCCAGACAGGTCTGAAGAACGCTAGACCAGATGTAAACTTTTTAACAATTTTTAGAACATACCGTCAATAAGGATTTCACAGGTGGACTGCATGAAAAACCACTACCAAAGAAAACATTCGTAAAGGCGTTTTTGATTGTTCGAATGATTACTGAAATACATTTTCTTTTGCTCAGAAAACAAAAACTGAATTTTTAGAACTTAACCAGTAATGTTCTGCAATAAGGTTTGGTTTAGTTTGGTTTGTTTTATGCCATATCAACCTCAATGGGTTATTTAATGCCGACAAAAATTTTATTACTGGTAACATTTTTTCCAAAAATGTATTGCTGGTAATATTTTTTCCTTCGAAAATATATTGCTGGTAATAATGTTTCCTCAAAAAAAAACATTGCTGGTATTAAAACCTATTTTTACACTTTCATAGTGTTTTAACCCCAGTTTGGAGGTTAACTATTTGCCCATAGTTGGGACCCTAACAGGTGCTACCACCCCTGGTCAGGATGGACCTGGGAATACCAGCAATTAAGAGGTGGTCCCACACTCATCAAAACCTCCTGATCAAAGGCCTTGCTGTTGGACGTAGTTTATCGTCGTACCCAGGACGGGCGGATGTAGTTTATCGTCTTACCTAGGACGCGGTATGCAATAAGGGGTTTGTTGGAGTAAATCAGGTCCCAGAGATTAAGGGGAGATAGATTCGCTGGAATATCAACTTTTTGCCCTCTTCAGTAATCCTTCATTTAAGCTGCCATTCCCTGAATAAATCAATAAGGTATACCAGCTTATTACAATTAAACATTATTACAGCGGCAATGGCGATTTACTACGTAGCAAATAAATACTGAAAAGCAAATGAATCAGCTCCAACACTTCGAAGATTTTTACACGATTTGCAATACCAGTGATGACCATCTTGCAACTTGATTTGGCATTGAGCCCAAAATGGACGGTTGTATTGTTGCAATGTCGGCTGTTTCGAATGAGCCGGCATTGTGCTAACCAACGAGGGACACTTATAGGCCCCTAAGATGGTTGCTGAACTCCAAAAGCACAAATCTTGCAAAATATCTTCTCGTGATAAAAATTAATTCGGATCGGCGATTGACTGTGGGGCACTTTGTCATGGCTGAAAGAAAACAGTTGTTTTACGTCGCTTATGTGAATGATTCTTCCCTCTTCTATCCCCTGTAATCGATATTCTAAGAAAACAACAATCTAAAACATACTTAAAAAAAAAAAAAAAATAAACACTTCAGAATGAATTAAGAAGAAAATAAAATGGATGGCCTCTATCAACAGATCTGAATTCAATGGTATGAATTGAATATTTCTGTTTGTAAACGTATAATGTTATCGTGGTGTTGACCAAATGAAAACACAAATCTTAAATCATATTTAACATTACATTACTCCGCTGATTACTGCCATTATATAATGTGTGTGCAGTTATGGGCCCTAAACGGAACGTTGACCTTGCATTATCGTGTAACTGCGCTTGTCGCGTCTCGGGTTGGTGGTTATATATTTACTTGTCATAGTTTTTTTTTTTTTTTTCTCACGAGCGTTTCCCATGTGCAACTGGGCAGGTCACGTAGATCTGCACCTCGGCGGACAAGAAGCTGCCTTAGTTCTCACCTGCATCTGGCTTCACTAAAGGACAATGAGTGCAAAGACTATTCTGCCATGCTTTAGGGTGCGATACATGTTACAAACGGAAGCTATCGGGTCATTTAATGATGAAATTTGATTTTGTGAAGATCATTAGTAATTTTTTTTTTTACAAAAATGTATTGCTGCGAATTTTTTCCTTTACAAAAATTTAGTGTTGATAATTTTTTTTTAAACAAAAATGTATTGTTGATAATATTTTTAATATGAAAATGTATTGCTGGTATTTTTATAGCGTTTTAATCCTAGTTTGAGTGATAACTATCTGCTCATAGCTGAGACATTAATATGTGCTATCACCCCGGGTCAGGGTGGACCTTGGAACAACAACAATTAAGAGGTGGTTCCACGCTCCTCAAAACCTCCCAATCAGAGGCTTTGCTGCCGGATGTAGTTTATCGTCATACCCAGAGTGGCTATCGGGTATGCATTATTTTGAACAATAGAACAATAGTGAAAGGTTAAAGAAAAACATCTATAAGGAATGATCAATTGCCAACCAAGTATTAGTCGAGGGGATCGAATAATTAGGTAGATTTCATAATAAAATATTGATTTATAAAATAACGATAATTGTTGAAATAAAATAATATTAACTCCGAGTACCCGTGAACATTTAATGAATATTTAATGCAAAATATTTAATGAAAATTTTAATGAATATTTAATGAATATTATTTAATGAATGTTTAATAAAAATATTTAATGAATATTTAATGAATTATGTTTAATGAATATTTAATGAATAATATAACTGAATAACATTTAAGGAATATTTAATGAATAATATATTTAATAAATAATTTAATGAATATTTAATGAATAATATTTAATGAATATTTAATGAGTAATATTTATTGAATATTTAATGAATATTTAATAATATTTAATTTATATTTAATGAATAATATAAATGAATAATATTTAATGAACATTTTAATGAATATTTAATGAATATTTAATGAATATTTAATGAATAACATTTTAATTAATAGTTAATGAATATTTAATATATAACATTTAATGAATATTTAATGAATTATATTAAGGAATAATATTTAATGAATAATATTTAAGGAATAATATTTAAGGAATATTTAATGCAAAATATTTAATGAATATTTAATCAATAAAATTTAATGAATATTTTATGAATATTTAATAAATAATATTTAATGAATATTTAATGAATATTTAATCAATAATATTTAATGAATTTTTTATAAATAATATTTAATGAATATTTGATGAATAATATAAAATATATTTTTAATATAATATTTCTTTATAATATTTAATGAATAAGGTTTAATATTTTAATGAATATTTAATGAATAATATTTAATTAATTTAATTGTTAATGAATGAATAAACTCCTTGCGAGTTCAACGAGTATAAAATAACTATGTAAATGCTCCTATTGTGACACTAAATATTTAAACTGAACAAATATAGCAAAATAATCAGATCTTAAACACAGAACGTTATCACCTATTCTATTTTCCTTTTCTTTCTTTCTTTCTTTTCCTAAAACACAACATCGCCTTTGATATATATTTTAATTTATTTTGTGGACAAGGGACAGGCAAGCTATTACAGGTCTATCCTCGCAATCACAAGAATGACCCATAATTTATATGATGTATTGACAGGGTGTAATGTACTTACTAATTACTTAACGAAGGTACCAACAGAATTATAATATGACGTTTTCTTATTTATTATCAAGTCAGATAACTGTTTTACAAACTGAGCACTGCAGAGTGACCTTTGATTACCCAGATGAACCTCCTCACAAAACTACTGAAGATGTATGCGACAGTGTTGCTGCGTAAGTGAGAGTTTGGTTAAAGGCAGGTGCTCGCTTTGTCCTACTCCAAGTAAACCGTTTCTGATAGTTCTAGTTAACCCGCCTGGGGTCAAATAGACTCTGATCTGTGATGTGGATGCTGTACGATGAGCCGTTACTGCCAATACAATGCGTCGATCATGGCGAACGGTTGTTGAACTATATGACCATCCAGAACCATGTCTACAGATGTAGGAATATTTATTTGACGACATCGAAATAACGCCAGTGCGTCACGTCCAACATGAGCAGTAATTTCTTCGAAATGATCATGCAACAACTTGAAGGCCCACAATCCGACTCGTTTCAAACAGTTATAACTGAAGAAAATGAACACTGTCTAAAACTTACACACAGATGGTTCACAGTAATGTTATGCAATAAGTAAAAAAAAAAAAAAAAGTAATCAGTTCACGATGTAAAAAAACAAAACATTCCAACGGTGAAACATGTTGGTGAAAACATCTTTATCCGGGTTTGCTGGAGTTTGAATTTTTACCACAACATTTATTACCCACTACTGCACTCAGAGTTTTGCAGTTTTATTTTGTGTATATTACTTGGAAGGCACGTTTATAAATCTACCATCGTCTGTGCATTGAATATTGTTGACACATATGGTCTGGTGCGCCTGCTATATATCTTGGCAAAATCCAAAGAAGTATCTGTAATATTATCTGTCCTAACCTGGCATCTCGGCTTTAATCACTTTTCCACCGCCATAACATAGGTTCTGTTAAATTCTACTCTAACAGTCTCTTTTATCGTCTTTCTAGTCCGTGGAACTCTCCTGGACTTCTTAATTCTCTGTTACTTACCATCTTCAAAAATTTCAATACACCATCAATCGCGATTTTATATCTTCCAGGTCCTGTTCTTTTATTGCCCCTCTTCACCAACGGCTTCCTCGTTTTCTTTCATCCTCAGTAACCGCTTGCGTTTTAGTGACATTATAAAGGCACAGTGGGTTAATGGATAGCGGCTCGGATTGAGGAATCGGGGAACCGAGTTCGAATTCCAGTCGAATCCATTACATTCACTTACGTGCTAATACTCTTGGGAAAGGTATTAATCTTCTCCTCCCCCCAGCTATGGGTAAATAGCAGGACACACTGGATTCTATAGCTTTGGATGTCAACTGGTCTAGGAGAAGGACAACTCTGAATTCAAAACCTGCAGGGGGTTTGTTTGGAGACCTTGTGGCATGTGGTGCACCAGGTCTTTGTATTCAGCCTTTCAAAAGGTGTGGTTGGTTCTGCAAAAAGACTTCACCACTATAATCAAATCATATGTGCTGGTGGTGGGTTCCAAGGAACTGAGCTGCTTGACCCTCATGCGTCGAATATGACGCGAGAGTCGAGTATATATATATATATAATACCATTGGGAAAGGTATTAATCCTCTTCTCTCCCCAGCTATAAGGACATAGCAGGACAGATTGAGTTCTATAGCCTTGGATAGCAACTGGTCTAGAAGAACAACTCTGAATTCAAAACATACTTAATGCAATAGGCTAACAACCTAATCTCTTAAAAATTGGCTTATTATAGAAACCTATATTCCTCAAGGAATTTAAAGGCATATTACTTAAACCTGTGCTCGAAATGGATAGGCTTTAAGATACTCCCTCTCTCTTTTGTTCGCTGTGACGAAGAAGCTATGTTGATAATGTGCAGTTCAGATAGACATCGACCAGATTCATTGCTCAAAAAACAAAAAAGTTAAAATGTCCTCTTATTGAGGAGAAATATTTGTGCATTTTGCGTTTGTGCATTTTGCGTTTGTGCATGTATGGAAGTATTGCTATCCAATTAACGTAAATAAAATTGTTTTGAAGTGAGAAAAAGATTTCTTTGCGTTTAGTGCCTGAATGAACCTTGCTATAACACTTGCCATGGAAGGAACCACATTCTCCGTCGAACAAGCGAGTATGTGTTTAGCATTTGAAACCTACTTGAGACATTCAGAAAATACAAATAAAACTCTGAATTAAACCAAAAGGAACGTCCTTAATTTCCCTATTTTTCATTATTTGCTTTTATTACCTTTGAAGTAAGAATGAAAATCGTCGCGTCGATATCTTCATATATAGAATTCTTCTTTTTCTTCGATGTGCCGTGTTCCTTCAGGACGTGGGCAATCATGGTTCTTTACAATTTCCTATCTTTTTCTTACTCTTGGCAGTGTTGAGGCTGAAAGAATTACCTTTGGATTGCATCACCCCATTTACATAAATTAAGAAAATCCATGTTTCTGTCCTTTACTTCTTTCATGCTTCTCCCTTCGCTTCACTGCAGCCTACTTCAGCTATGATTTCAGTCTACCTCAGCTATGATTTCAGCCTACTTCAGCTATCATTTCAGCCTACCTCAGCTATGATTTCAGCCTACTTCAGCTATCATTTCAGCCTACCTCAGCTATCATTTCTGCTGATCTCAGTTATCATTTCAGCCTACTTTAGCTATCATTTCAGCCTGCCTCAGCTATCATTTCAGCCGACGTCAGCTATCATTTCTGCCAACCTCAGCTATCATTTCAGCCGACGTCAGCTATCATTATAGCCGACCTCAGCTATCATTTCAGCCTACCTCAGCTATGATTTCAGCCTACTTCAGCTATCATTTCAGCCTACCTCAGCTATCATTTCAGCCTACTTCAGCTATCATTTCAGCCTACTTCAGCTATCATTTCAAGCGGCCTCAGCTATCATTTCAGCTGACGTCAGCCATCATTTCAGCCTAACTCAGCTATCATTTCAGCCGACGTCAGCTATCATTTCTGCCAACCTCAGCTATCATTTCTGCTGATCTCAGTTATCATTTCAGCCTACTTTAGCTATCATTTCACCCTGCCTCAGCTATCATTTCAGCCGACGTCAGCTATCATTTCTGCCAACCTCAGCTATCATTTCAGCTGACGTCAGCTATCATTATAGCCGACCTCAACTATCATTTTAGCCTACCTCAGCTATCATTTCAGCCTACTTCAGCTATCATTTCAGCCTACCTCAGCTATCATTTCAGCCTACTTCAGCTATCATTTCAGCCTACTTCAGCTATCATTTCAAGCGGCCTCAGCTATCATTTCAGCTGACGTCAGCCATCATTTCAGCCTAACTCAGCTATCATTTCAGCCGACGTCAGCTATCATTTCTGCCAACCTCAGCTATCATTTCTGCTGATCTCAGTTATCATTTCAGCCTACTTTAGCTATCATTTCAGCCTGCCTCAGCTATCATTTCAGCCGACGTCAGCTATCATTTCTGCCTACTTCAGCTATCATTTCAAGCGGCCTCAGCTATCATTTCAGCTGACGACAGCCATCATTTCAGCCTAACTCAGCTATCATTTCAGCCGACGTCAGCTATCATTTCTGCCAACCTCAGCTATCATTTCTGCTGATCTCAGTTATCATTTCAGCCTACTTTAGCTATCATTTCAGCCTGCCTCAGCTATCATTTCAGCCGACGTCAGCTATCATTTCTGCCAACCTCAGCTATCATTTCAGCTGACGTCAGCTATCATTATAGCCGACCTCAACTATCATTTTAGCCTACCTCAGCTATCATTTCAGCCTACTTCAGCTATCATTTCAGCCTACCTCAGCTATCATTTCAGCCTACTTCAGCTATCATTTCAGCCTACTTCAGCTATCATTTCAAGCGGCCTCAGCTATCATTTCAGCGGACGTCAGCCATCATTTCAGCCTAACTCAGCTATCATTTCAGCCGACGTCAGCTATCATTTCTGCCAACCTCAGCTATCATTTCTGCTGATCTCAGTTATCATTTCAGCCTACTTTAGCTATCATTTCAGCCTGCCTCAGCTATCATTTCTGCCAACCTCAGCTATCATTTCAGCTGACGTCAGCTATCATTTCATCTTCCCTTTGCTGTTGTTTAAGACACTGCAAGGTGACGTAATGTTTACTAGCACAGAAAATGAAATCTGCAAACACGAGTTCATATCTCGCCTGAGTTTGACTAATATTTATTTCACACATTTGAAGGAGACATGAATGCACTTCTCGCTGTGTTCTGTTCACTCACTAAATATTGTGACAAAATGTCTCGTTACTGGCATTCCTATATCGATTAACGCAGTGAGTGAATGAACATTTCGGAATCACACTCCCATAATTAATGCATCATACAGTAATAGAAAAAATGCATTTTAAAGCGACCCAGTCAATCTAGATTTGATGGAGATATCTTGAGTACAACTACAATGTGGGTTTGGGTTTGGGGTTTCATACGAAATAACTTTTGCCCATTTTCTCTTACTGTATTTTTTTTTTACTGAACTCCCATTTTAATCGATGCCAATCAAATATTGATTCTTTGCCCTCGTCTACAAAACAAACTACTTTTCTAAGCAAGTATGACTTTGATAATTTTCTAACTTATCTTTTTTTTTAAAATCGTGTTTTACTTCGGAGCTTTCCAGCTGATCTCTCCTCTGACATAACTCATAAGGGGAAAACTGGCTTGTAAATTTACAACAGGGGTCGGCAACGCCAGGCAAATTCCAATGGCACGCAGCCACAAATGACATCACGAAGTCTGAACCAATTACTACAACACAAAGAAGATATTCCGCTTTTTCCATTTTAATATATACTAAAATATATATACTATATTTTACTATATAAATGATATTGTAGAACAGGTATATTGAACTTGACTTGTATATAAATACGTATGCTGTTGGCACACTGAGTGATTTTAAAATCCTAAATCGGCACATAGCAAAAGGTTACCGACCACATGATTTACATTACCTGATAAACTAAGCTAGCATCGATTCATCCTTATCAATCAAATCTTGTATTGTCTGCAGAACAGTGGCACTCTCAACGAGGTTCCATGATTTGCACCTCTATTGGGTGTCAAATTCTATCCAAACTTCAAGTGGAAATCATAAAAACGATCCATCAAAGTGTTGGAAAGATGGTCAGCTCATTCTTCCACTCCAGAAAGTACCATGCTTTATCATTACAAGTGTCGGATTCGACCCAAAATATCGGAGATTGTAGAAGATTTATTTTCCACTCTACAGCCTTTTTCCCCACAGTCGCAAAGTTCCAAGCTTATTGCTATTTCCATAGCAAATATTTAGATAAGCTCCATTCTTTAGTTCCAGCAGTTGAAATGAAAATGAAAAATATCGGAAATCTCATTTTACTCTTCTCTCTCTCTCTCTCTCTCTCTTTCTCTGATTATTGGATGAAAGCACATTTCTGAAATATCATTCAATATAATGCGTTTTATTTAAAAAGAAAATTTAACTTTCTTCGACTCAACAAAATTTGTTTTGTTTGGAAATTTCTTAAAATTAAGAAAATGGCCGCTTTTAAGAAAATTTTAAGAAATCGAAATTAAATTTGACATTCCAATCTATAAAATTTCTATCTGAAATACACCAGAATATTTTACTTAATGGAAATAATAAATTTAATTATTAAGCTTTCAATTAAAGCTAAAATGAAATCAAGAAAGATTTTTCATTTTTAAAATTTAATTTTAAACCTTAGGTATCGAAAATTTGTGCCAAAAAAGTGGAGGCACCTATAGGCTATAATTGAAGAAAATGAACACTGTCATTTTTTAAAAAAAAACAACGGAATCAATTTCAAAAGTAAATCTGACTTTTTGGACTTTCCACTTGTTTTCAAGGCTGAAGATAGACAAACAAGTCTCTTCGGTTGCAAATCTTTTTTTGTAAGCTGCGTACTCTAAAAACTAAATTACACTTACTTCTTAGAAAGAAATAATATACAAGATCTATTTTTCTTCTTTCAACAGAATTCTTTAATTACATTTCAAATTTATAATTTCTGAATATATAAATTATTTCTTTAACTGAATTTATTTGCATAAAAAAATCACAATTTTAACATTAATGATCTTTTCGTCATATCTCCTTTAGTTTTTTTAGTTTTTTTATTTATCACTACCTAAACTATTGCGACTAATAACACTAACAGACACTTTTAAGAAATAAATAAATAACCTGACATTTAGCCGGAAATCGGAACCACTTAAAACGGTTTCGATCCTGCTTCTTGGTGTCCTTTTTTTTACTGCTTTTGTCCAGCCTGAACATTGGCTTTCTTGAGTCACTGATAGATAGATAATTATATAGATAGATAGATAGTCAGTCAGTCAGTCAGTCAGTCGTGGTGTGCAGACCCGTCTTTCACTTTTCTCAGTGTCATCCTCGGTTTCCAAGGAGGATTCAGCAGATCCTAAGCAAAGAATAACGCCTTTTTATCTTTTTCATCCATAAAGTCGAGCGGTAACGACACTGCTGTTACAACAGCCAAATGAAACTAATCAATCAATTTAAAAGCGGATCGATACAACTCTGTGTCTTTTTTTACCACCTTACGGACTATAATTATTATTAAAGGGGGGAATTTAAATAAAAACCTTACCCTACTATTTTATTACTAATCAATGAAATCAACATTATTGCGAATAAGTAAAAGTTAAGTAAGTACTAAAAAATAAAATGTGTGTGTGAGCTTTAGAACTTTGGCTCTTTGTATTTCCCAGTGGCTTTGCCGACTTTACGCGTGGAAAAGGCAAAAAAAAAAAAAAAAAAAAAAGAACTGGGGAATGTCTGTTGGTGGGTAATGGCCGAAATTCACTGGAGGAGCATGTTCGTTTTTCTGAAAGTCCGCCACCTTCATTTAACATTGTCGGTGGCGGTATCGGGTAATATAAGTAAAAAATAAAAAAAACAAACAAAAAAACAAAACAAAAAAGACTACTACTTGTAGAACTACAACTACTATTACTACCTATCAAGGGGGAAAAAAAGCATAGTTTAATTAATTCTTCCTCTTTCTCCTCCTTTTCATCACCTCTAACTACTGTTACTACTACTACTACTACTACTACTACAATTATTATTAATAATAATAATAATAAATTTATAGCAGTACAACTACTTACTGTAACCGATAAATCATGGTTATGATGAATATTTATAGTATACTTAATTGTTAAAAGTTAGCGAGACTCTCAGCATTTCGCTCAAGAGAATAACAATCGACATCATCCTCTTTGTAAAAGAAAGACATTTCCATTTATTTTGCTAAGTGTTTTTTTTTTTTTTCAGTTGCCGTTTTTTTAAAATCCACTAAGAAGACTAAAAAACAAAAGTGCTCTTTGGTGAGCATGCGGACAAAAATCAGACTAAGACCCCCAATTTCGAAGAACCAAAGGGCGTACAAGACGTCCGCAATCTGTTAGTTTTAAGTTGTTTTTTTTTTCACTTATTTTTAACAATGAATAAATAAACAAAAATAAGTATAAAAAACAAACAAATAAATAAGTCCACTAGTTGTTGACCCATATTGATATCGATGCGCCAAAAGATCTTATCCGTATCGACTCATCATCACCATGACCATTTTTTGTAAATAAAACTGCATCATCACTATCATTTTTTTTGTAAATAAAACAGTGTGCTCTAATAATACTGCAACACAACAAAAATCTATCATCATCATCGTCGTCGTCGATAGTGTTACTACTACTCGTACTTCTATCACAACTACTACTACTACTACTGACATTCTACTACTATTATTAGAAGCTCATCATCATCATAATTACTTACGGGGATGCTGAGTGAATGAAGTATGCGCTGCTGCTGCTACTGACATTAGAACTGCTATATTTCTGTTCGGAAGTAGAAGGGAGTGCGAAAAAAGAAGGAGAGAGTAAACGAGAAAGAGAGAGAGAGAGAGAGAGAGAAAGAGGGGAAATAGAGAGGAAGAGGAAGAGAGAGGGAGAGAAAGAGATGGAGAGATAGAGGCGGGGAGAGGGAGAGAACAGACACCTTTCTTAAACGGGTAAATTCCTTATTTGCCAAAATGAAAATCGTTTTAGTTTTGAATTCTTTGTGGAAAGACGAAGTTAAAATTACTAACTAAAAATACTAATCAAGAAAAACACATTCAAACAGTAAAAAACCAAAACTAAAACTAAAAGAAAATAAAAGAAAAACAAAATATACACACACATAAATAATAATACACACACATACACACACAAGCGGCACTTAAACGTTTTACACACGGTCGGAGTGATAAAGACACATGCAAACACAGTGAAAGTAGATAAAGGTTATTCTTCAATTTATCTTTTTTTTTTATTTAATAAAAAATAATCAGCAAAAAATGAGAAATAAAGATAAAAGAGAGGAAGAGAGTGAGAGAAAGAGAGGTAGAGAGAGAGAAAGATAAAATAGAAAACGGAGGAGTTTGACTTTGCTGAAAATAAAGGGGAAAAAGAAAGAGAGAAGAAGGGTGAAAGAGATAAAGAGAGAGAGAGAGAAAATAAATATCTCCCTCATCATCAGTAGCTGTGTAGTACTGCGGCGTATGTAAAAATACAGCTCTTTTTCCTTGACAGTTATTACAAGACAGGAAGGGCGACATACAGTTTTTCACCTGCCTTCTTTTATCATTTGGGTGAGAGAGAGGGTGAGTGTGTGTGTGTGAAAGAGAGAGAGAGAGATAGATAGATAGATAGATAGATGCAGAGAGAGAGAAAGAGAAGCTTGGCAGGAGAAAAGGAAAGAGAAGCGATAAAAGAAGAAGAAAAGAGATAAGAAGAAAAAAAGAGAAAAAGAATAAATCTTTTTCTACCCAACACAGTGGTGCATGTAGTTGTTTTTACATGCGACAGTGACATAAAAGACAGAAGCCACCCACCTTCATTTGGAAAGAGAGAGAGAGAGAGAGTGAGAAAGAAAGAAAAAGAGAGAAACAATTTTCAAACGCAGGTCAGTAAACATTTTAACAATTGTTAAAACTCAGTACTTTATAGTTTAACTACCGATTACTTTTCTTTTCATGGTTAGAGATCGTTTTAAATCGGCTTATTTTTAGTAATTTCATCTTTAAAACTGAGGTAGGATGAAGTTTATGTGATGAAGAAATATCGCTCTTTCTTTAGACTGAAATAAATAAAACGTTTGAAAACGATATGTGTAAGTAAAAAGAAAAATAGCACGAATTGGTCAACATCTGTCCTTGGTTTCCAAAACATACTGACTTAGATTTTAAAATTGTTCAGAAGATCAGCATGGAACGAAATTATCGCAAAATGAATTTGCACATGAACAGTGGAATGCTAAAAACCGTTTTTCTTTTACACTCTTTCTTTTCTTTCTCCTTCTTACTTATTTATTTAAAAAAAAATGTTCTTACCCACACGTCAAGCAAACAGAAACTATAAATATCTTCTCTTTCATTTTTTTTTTAAATTAATTTTTTTTTGTTTTGTTTTATGATTATATGTTTCCATCACATAATTTCTTTCTTTCTATCTCTTCTTGTGTGTAAGCTTTCTCAGTAGAGTCCCTTGTCACCGATTTTATGTCCAGCAGCTGACATCTTTTGGCTGGTATCAATCAAACTTACCTTCAAAACACCCCACACTAATCAGAAAATCCTTTTAGGTACTTTACTATTTATATTTCGAACCAACAAAGGAAAAAAAAAAAAGAAAAGAAAAAAAGAGAAAGAAAAATCCATACCATTCATCTGTATTATTTGCGCGTAAATTTGGATTTCTTGATGCTGGAAAATAACACCTTGTTTTAAAAAAAATTATTTTCTTTCACTATGTTTATATTTCCTTCAAGGTTTGTCATTCTTCGATACATATTTTATATTTACGTCTGTGTGTGTGTGTGTTGCCTGCCCCCAAGAGTTCCACCTCGGGCAGTACCCACCTGCCACACCCATGAAAGAACCATTTTTGTAACGTTAGTGACCTGACGGGAAATTTTCTTTTATATTTTATTGTCTATCTTTTCTTGTGATTCTTCCACTTACTTAAATTCTTCACTGTTAGTGTTCTTCGAATTGAAACTATATTTTTAAATCTTTCTTTTAGCTTGCTGCTTTCTGTTTTCATGATTTATAACTAGAAAAATAATGCAATTGTAAGATACGGTGTTATTGTTGACACTGATAGTCTGTTGTTAGTCGGGCCCCATCAGAACCGTTAAGTTGAAACCACCCACACACGCCGAGAAGGCCTAACCGAAAAAAAGCATCTCCTGCATACATCTCTCTCTCTCTCTCACTCTCTCTCTCTTTCTTTCTCTCTCTCTCTCTCTCTCTTTCATTCGCTCATATATACACACATGCATAGAACAACAAGTATATGATAATTAATTTACACGCACAGCCAACAATGAATGATATATACAAAACACATGCACGTGACAATACGTACCTAACTTGCTCTTTTTACGATCAATGTGTACTTAACACTTCCTAGCCTAGAAGTAGACTCTGAGCTGAAGTGGGATACAGAGTCATTTATAAAATGACAAAATTTATTTTGTATCTATAAACGGGGATTTTTCTTAAAAAAACAACCCACCCACCAAAAAAAAAAAAAAAAAAAGAAAAACTAAGAGAAAAGAAAAACAAAAAACAAAACAAAACAAAAAACAAAACAAAACAAAACGAAAACAAAAACAAAAAAACCCATAACGCTCACCAACTGTTTCTTTGATGTCCATTGAGAATGACTTACTACCAATAAGTTATATTTTAAATTCCATAATCGTTTTAAGCTTTAAGGTAAGTAATATATAAATTGGAAATAATTGTCTTGTAGTATTGAAAATACTTGATATCTCCAATATTTTAAAAGATATAATGTTTTGGAGTGATCAGAATTACCATATGAGAGAGAGTGGGGGTGCTAGTGACAGACCATATTCCAATGTATGTATAACCTCTGTTGCATTATGGGATTACCTGTTGGGATTACCTGATGTCTGCAGATAACATCTTTCTCCTACTAGGCATTACTTAGGTGTTCAGTATGACCTTTACCAGCCTGAGGCATGCTTGATAGGTACATATGGAGGGTGTGTAAAGCATATACCGTTTCACATATCCTGATGGTAACATGTTTAACAGAAACTACAGAGCATAAGGCTTGAAAAACTTACAACATAAGCTTTCTTATTATTCTTCGTCACAACATTCAAACTGGGGGGGGGTGTCCAGTGGTCTTTAGATGCCACTCTACACATTATTCTGACCAGTATCTTCATCATTGTTGTTTTTAATCCAATATTTCAGCTGATATGTTCTTCAGACTTCCTCCGGTGTATGTTACTTCGAGTGATCTTTAGATGCCGCTCTACACAGGATTCATACTATTATCTTCATCCTTGTTGTTTTTAGTTTTTATTCCAACATTTCAGTTTATCTACACTTCATCCTTCTTCAGGAGTATGTTGCATCTTTAGATGTCACTCTACAAATAATTCAAACTAGTATCTTCATCATTGTTGTTTTTATCCCAATATTTTAACTGATATGTTCTTCAGCCTTCCTCAGGTGTATGTTACATTTATTAGTCTTTAGATGTCACCCTACAAATTATGCAGACTAGTATCTTCATTTTTGTTGTTTTTCTCTTGGCATTTCAGCTGATATGTTCTTCAGCCTTCCTCAGGTGTATGTTGCATCCAGTAGTTTTTAGATGTCACTCTACAAATAATTCAAACTAGTATCTTCATCATTGTTGTTTTTACCCCAATGTTTCAGCTGATAAGTTCTTCAGCCTTCCTCAGGTGTATGTTGCATCATGTAGTCTTTAGATGTCACTCTACATATTATTTTGACCAGTATCTTCATCTTTGTTGTTTTAATAACAACATTTCTCGTGATATGTCCTTCAGCCTTCCTCAGGTGTATGTTTCATCCTCTGATCTCAAAATCAATGAATGCAATATATACCTGATGAAAGTTGTTGGATATGTTGTTGAAAATATTGTGATAGTGATATTGGTCTTTTGAACTTTGAGCAGGCTGAAGAATATATCAATCAAAATGCTATGTTAAAACAGCAAAGATGAAAATTGTTTGAATAATGAAAATGGTTCATTTGGAATTTTTAACAACATGTCTACTTTACTTTTGTTTATTTTATGATCTACAATATTGAAAAGAAGATGAATTCTTTTGCCAACTTGTTAATGAGTTTTCTTGTTTGATGCTATTCCATCGAACATACTGTTGTGCGAAATAAATAAAACAGATTATTTTTATGCTTTCACTATTTCTTTCTTGGGTTAACTGGTCAGAATCACAAACTAACATAACTTGGTGCTGGGGATCCTTTCCTGTATTTGACATCAACATGACAAAAAATAAGCAGAAATTAGCATTTCCAAAATAAAAGAACTCACTTTCCAAGCTATGAAATAATACACAGATTTTTCAAAATTGGGTTGAGAATTTTTAAACCTGTCCTCATATTTATTGATAAGTTTGATTTGAGATTTGCACGCCAAAACTTAATGACTATTAATCTTTCAGCCATGAATGTAGACTTTTTCAAAAAAATAAACCCCTTTTCTTTTTGAGAGTTTCAAAGAATTCTTTTGAGCATTAACTTAGTAATTCGAAGTGAGTCTCATCCTGTAGCAGAGACATTTTCTCTGTTTTCAGTGAGGCACATTCAGAATTCTATTTGAAATTCCTCAATGATATATACTAAGCCCTGCCAACCTTCCCCTTCTAAACAGGAGTATCTTCTGGGCTTGAATGTTGATTGATATATCTATCTATCTATCTATCTATCTATATATATATATATAGATAGATAGATATACTGTCTGAAGATTGTATCCAAACATGAAACAGACTATTGTCATTAGGTGTTGAACTGTGTGTTCACACTGATTCTGCAGTGTGCAAAAGAAATACATCTCTCATGTACCTCTCAAAAATACCTTTGATATAATGGTAAAACATTAGTGACAATCGTGTCTTCATCTAGCTACTGTCTTACCATTATGTGGGAGGTATTTCTGCCTCACCCTGTATTTGCATACACCCTATCCTGGATATTGAGCACTTTTAACCTGTAAATACACCATACCTTAAAATTATATTTTATCATTTATGGAATCATATATATATATATATATATATATATATATATATATATATATATATATATGTATATATATTTCAATTAAAAGGTGCAATTGTAATTTATAAATTCATGAATCATTCATACAAAAAACAAATATATAGAAGTTAATGATTTAAATGGTGAGAATACATTTAAATCATTAACCTCTATATTTGTTTTTTGTATGAATGATTCATGAATTTATATATATATATATGTGTATGTATGTATGTATATTTCTATATTTGAGCACACTCAGAATTTGTTGCCCTCAATATTTATATAAAGAGGAGAAATAGATTCAAATACTTTTAAGCTCATTCATTACCCTAATTATTTCATATTCAACATGAAATAAAAGCTAGAAAAATATTTAAGAATAGTAGAATGCCATGTTTAATGGATGTCAGTTATCAGTTATCTCCTGTTAATTTCCCTCTGAAAGTTCTCCACTGCCTTAACTGGGTATTGAACTCACACTCTTTGGTTCCTGTCACTGGATCTAACCAACAACCGACACCTTTATCCACTGTGCCATGTGTCCTTGAGGGCACATGGCACAGTGGATAAAGGCGTTAGTAAGAGTGTGAGTTCAATACCCAGTTAAAGCAGTGGAGAACTTTCAGAGGGAAATTAACAGGAGATAACTGATAACTGACATCCATCAAAACATATCGTGTGGAACTAGAACAGTCTACCCCAGTGAGCGAAATAAAGGATTCAATTTGACATCCCAACAACCTGAAGAAGGCCGGAGTATACAACGGCCGAAACATTGTAATGAATATGGTAACAAAGATGAGGACAATAGTCCGAATAATGTAAATCAAAATATATTGTTCTACCCACCAACTCTATCACAACTACAATTGAAAAGAATTTATCTAAGCTCAACATGAAATTTGTTACAACTGATACAAAACAAAATAAGCTAAAAATTGAAGGGGAAATTTTCTCTATCATCTGTAATTAATTGCTACAAAAATATTTAAGCATTTATTAACAGGAACTCTATCACAAAATATAATTAAAAAAAATTCATCTAAGCTCAACATGAAATTTATTACAACTATCTCTAAAAGAATAAAAGTCAACTTAAAACAAAATAAGGTAAAAATTGAAGGAGAGATTTACTCTATCACCTGTAACAAATGCTACAAAGAATACATAGGCGAAACTTCAAGTAAATGAAATAAAAGATTACATGAACACAAAAGGGATTTTTTATAAAACAACAAATGCATTAGTTGCTCATGTAATATGTCTGACCACAATTTTCATTTAAAAAATGCTACTGTAATTCAAAGGAAAAACAATTTACTAAGGCAAAAATGTATAGAAAGTGTTTTGATTGCTAGATCATGTACAATATGTTTACATCCAAGTTCTTACATTTCACCAGTCTTTGCAGATCTTGTGTTATCACAATGTGGGATATTTAATAAAACAAGTGATAAAAAGAAAAGGAAACTGAATGAAATTAGTTTGACTATCTACCCAAAAAATATATTTAAAAAAGTTAAATATTCTCAACATCCCTTCTCCTTCATGCACATGTGTAGTTGCATCAATGTAAACAACACTTTATGAAACGCATCACACAAAACCTTTTTCCATTTTGTTATATTGTTTTCCTTAAAACTCTTGTTTATATATAAAAATTTATATATTGTCCCCCCCGCCATATATCTAAATATATAATTGTGTATTTTGGCCAGCAGTCCCTCTTTTATACAAATTTTATTAAAGATGGTTGGCAAGGTACTGTGGTGCTTTTGGCTATTCTTTATCAAGGACGATTTTTATTTTCTATTTTTAACTGAATGTATGGGTTTTGTTATGTATGTATCTGAAGTTAAGGAATGTTTTATTTTCCAAACATGGTCAGTATGTTGTGGCCATGTTCATAGTTAATGTTATTGAGTGTTGGAATTTTCTCTTTTTATTATTAGTGCTTTCATATATCAGGAACAATCAAGAACATACATTTTCCCCCATATATATATATATATATATATATATATATATATATATATATACATATATAAAATATATTTTCTGTTTATACGTTATTTTTATAGAAACAAAAAATATATTAAATAATTCTTGGGCTTAATACATTTCATAATATATATATATATATATATATATATATAGACAGCATATCTTCATTTAAGCATGTTTGGCTGAATAATCTAGACATATGTCTATTTATCTTTATTTTAATACTCTCAAATTCACAGATCAATTTCTTTACGTCATTATTCAACCAATTAAGAAAGACCTTGTAGTTTTGTTTATTTCTTTTATTTCCACAAGTACTTTCAATCTCATCCAAGATTCAAGGGTTAATTTCCTAAGACAAAAAATTTATGTAATTGATAGTTGTGAATTTTTTTGTAAATGTGCATGAAATGCTCTGTTATAGTCATTTTAAAAATAAGAATATGTAAAGGAGGTAACTTAATTTATATTTTATTTATTATTAATGTTTTAAAATACTCAACTTATACTTAATTTATATATATATATATATATATATATATATATATATATATATATATATATATATATATATATATATATGTATATATTACAATGAATCATTCATACAAAAAGTAGATTAGTAAAGTTAATGATATAAAATGGCAAAATCCTTGTACTAATCTACTTTTTGTATGAATGATTCATTGTAATATAAATTGAACTGCACCACATATTTGATTTAAAAGAACTGATCCGACATGCAAATTTTCAGGATAACAACTGAGACATTACTCTATTTATTGAACAATTTAGTTTATGCCACATTGACTGATAAACTCCTACAACTTAAAAATTCTCAAATTGCCATATTAGTAAAAAATGCACTCTCTTAAGTTTTCAAAAAATATTCAACCATAGCGTTGCGACTGCATGCTCCAAGAGTTTGTATTCATTATCAATAACACATTTCTAAAAAAAATATTTCACACACAAAGGCACAGCAAAGACAAGAGAAACAGAAGAAAACAGTGTGTAATCTGAATAACAAGTTGGAGTAAATGGATGGCAGGATAGATGCCAAAAATACAATAAGGGGCTGTAAAGAAACGTGTTACTGAGAGCAACAAGATAAAAGAAATTGTGGAGAACCATGATCGTGTGTGTGTGTTGGTTAGTGTAACAGTTAATGGCATATAAAATGAAATTTATAAGCTGAGTTTAAATTCCAAATGATTCTCAAAAAGGGTCTCTTCAGTGAATCAAGCAATTATGAAAATTTGAATATATCTTTTTCTTTTATGTGCTTCAGGACGTAGGCGATCATGGCTCTCCACTTTTTCCTATCTCTTGTAGCTCTCAATAGGTTTTGTCCCCCTGCTACTTCTCTCAGACCATGTTCTGTCATTCACTTGCTTAAGTCCACTAGGTATGTCATGTGTTACTTTCCCTAGTCTCTCTTTCCCTCTATTCGACCTGTGAGTATCAGATTCTCCAAGCACTCCTTTCTCATTATGTGTCCCAGAAATTTCAGTTGCTTCTTCCTGATGCTAATTATGAGTTTCCATTTTGTTTGCATCCTCTCCAAAACCTCATCATTGCTAACATGTTCAGTCCATGATATCCTTATCATCCTTCTGTAGAACCACACCTCTGTTGCCTTGAGTCTCTTCTTCATCTTTGAGGTGAACATTTGCTGCTGTAAAGAAGGACAGAGGTCATGTAGCAGTTCAGTACTCTTTTCTTTGTTACCAAAGAAATCTGGCAAGTCTTTTAGCAGAAGACAGAAAATGTGAAACCAAAAATCCGAAAATCTTTGGATATCCATTAGGATATCCAAAGATGCCTTCCAAAAAACTAAACAAAGTATTAAGAAATGGGAAAATTTTGTTAGAAAACAAAGAAAAGAATGCTGAACTGCTGTGTAATATTGGTCCTCCTACATAGCAGAAAATACTGGACAATTTCCTCACAGATAAAGACGAGACTTGAGGCAAAAGAAATGTCATTCTAAAAGAAAGATGCCGAGAATACCATGAACTGAACATGTGAGCAATGAGGAAGTTTTAAGAAAAAGGAAAATGAAAATGATGCTTATATAGATCAGAAAGAGACAGTTGTAGAACATATAATTAGGAAAGTGGGTTTGAAGAATTTAACACTCACAGGACCTTTTGAAGGCAAGAGGGACAGAAAGTAGCAAGTAACATATGTAATGAATCTGTGTAAATGGATGGCAGAACACTTTATTGTCCAATATTAGAATTTCCTTAATTTGTAATAAAAGCACAAAAAAAAAAAAATCCAAGGGTTGATATTTCACTAGCATCTGACAATTAGTTTTTTAATATTCCAATATTCCCTGGTAACAGTTTGCAAGGGGGGGATCTTATATACCTTTTGGTCTTAAATGCCTGTGAATCCTACAGGCCTGTGAATTTTTTATACCTGTAGATTTTTATGCCTGTGTATTCTATAGGCTTGTGGGTCTTATATGCTTTTGAATCCTATAGTCCTGTGGATCTTATATGCCTGCAGGTCTTATAAACCTGTGAATCCTATATGCTTGTGGGTCTTATATGCTTGTGGGTCTTATATGCTTGTGGATCTGTGGCAAATTAGCACAGATGCAAAAGAGGCCCAAGTTGTGTGTGTGCATGTCTTTGATGTCAGTTAATCACATCTGTGTTTCTTCATTACCAGCAGAATGGCTTGGCATATCCAGATACATGCCTCTTTCAACTTGTGCAAATCTGAGTCTTTGTTAACCGTTTCATGTCAATACAATGGGGGGGACCAGTAGTCAGCAGTCAGTTTGTTGCAAGACTTGCTTTGTTATTGTCGGACATTTGGTGTCTTGTAAAGACATTACCTCGGTACATTTTGTTTTGGAAATTAGATAGGTACCATATTGTGGTTTTTGAAGCAGTGACCTCAGTTGACATTATTCATTTTTTTATTTTTTCAATTCTCTCCCTTTTCTGCTTGTTATTCACTTAATTGTTAAGACAATCTATTAAGTGCTACCCCCCCCACAACTTCGACACTCCTTTGCCTTATTTTTCTACAAAATCTTATAGGGTCTGTTGGTGTTATATGTTAACAGATACTGTAAGTTATTGATTAGCAAGAAATTTACCATTTATAAAGTTTACTTCTTCATCAACCATTTGCCCTTGTATGGAGTATTGCTGCCATATATGGTCTGGAGTCCCTTCTGTTTGTCTCAAGGTCCTTGATAAAATCCAGAGATGGATATACAATGTAATTGGCCTTGATCTTGCATCTCATCTGGAGTCACTCTCTCACAGACGTGCTGTTGCCTTCCTCTGTCATTTTTACAAATACTTTCACGGTAACTGCTCTGATGAGCTGCTTTCGTTGGTTCCCAGACTTCATGAATTTAAGCATTCAACTAGGCTGGCATCTCGCTCTCACCCTTTCACTGTCGAAACTGTTAAATGTAGCTGTTTCTTCTACTCCAATAGCTTCATGTCTCGCACCTCTCGCCTGTGGAACTCCCTCCCCTTTTCCTGTTTCCCTGATAGCTATAATCTCCAACTATTCAAATATAATGTTAATCAACGTCTCCAGATGCCTTGATCTATCCCCTATCCTTCTCTTCATCCTTTCCTCTATCACTCCTCTTTGCTCTAGCTCCAACTCTCTGTAACCCCTTGTGTGCTTCCTGCCATGCTTGGGGTGAAATACTTAAAAAAGAAATATATATATGTCTGTATTCTTACACCCAAACATTCTCTCATGTGTACACTAATAATAACACATGAAATGTCTGAATAGTGTGACAGTTATCAGCACTATATATGAAGTTACTTTAATAGCCTGATCTTTTGTTATTGGCTGAATATTGATCTGAAATGTTCAATGTATAATATACAGCCTATGCTATTAATATATACTACAGAATTAAATTCATTGACGTGGAAGTAAATTATGTTGAAGAATAATATTTCCGCATCTGTCTATATTTCTGAGATGAGGTATTATGTACACTATTTACATTATTCGGACTATTGTCCTCATCTTTGTCGCTATATTTATTACAACGTTTCGGCCTTTCAGTATCTATTTATATTTCTTGAGGTATTATGTACACTACTTACATTATTCAGACGATTGTCCTCATCTTTGTCACCATATTTATTACAACATTTTGGCTGTTGTACACTCCGGCCTTCATCAGGTGGTTGGAATGTCGAACTGGACCCTTTATTTCGCTCACTGGGGTAGACTGTTCTCAAGGACACATGGCACAGTGGATAAAGGCTTTGTTTAGATCCAGTGACAGGACCCAAAGAGTGTGAGTTTAAAACTCGGTTAAGGCAATGGAGAACTTGGTGAGGGGAATTAACAGGAGATAACTGATAACTGATATCCATTAAACATGGCAAGTGAAACTAGAACAGTCTACCCCAGTGAGAGAAATCCATTAATTTGGAATTTGAACTCGGCTCTCCAATTCCTCAATCTGAGCTACTATCCATTACTCCACATTTCACCCCAAATGTATATGTATATGTATATGTGTATGTATATTTATATGTATAAGCTTGGGTATATTCTCATGTATAAGTCAATATAATGTATAGTGCAACCCTGAATTTTTTATCATTAATTTTAACCTCCTCCAGAAAAATTTTTACCTGTGTATACTGCAACTGGTGACTGAAAATGCATTGATTTTTAATTTTTTCAAAAAATGACCTGCGTATAGTGCGACTGCTAGTTTTTGTGTAAAAAACAAAATCATAAAAAAAATCTTGCACTATACTCAAGTATATACAGTATATACTAATTTCTTAGTATGCATAATATATACAGTATATACTAATTTCTTAGTATGCATAATATATACAGTATATACTAATTTCTTAGTATACATAATATATACAGTATATACTAATTTCTTAGTATACATAATACATACAGTATATACTAATTTCTTAGTATGCATAATATATACAGTATACACTAATTTCTTAGTATGCATAATATATACAGTATATACTAATTTCTTAGTACACATATACTTACACATGCTCTGATGCATTAGTACATATGTACTCATGTAATATGACACATGTACTTACATACACCATTGTGCAAATTAATTGAAACAACTGTTTTAGTTTCCTTTCACCATACAGTCAGTTTTAGACCCACTTTAGTATGTAATCAATTTCTATTTTTCCTTAGATTTTTACGTGTATTACAATCAAATGAGGCAAGAAATGCACTGTAACAGTGAAAACCACTTTGGGAAATAAAAGTGATTTTCACTGTTACATTGCATTTCTTGCATCATTTAATTGTAATACATGGAAAAATATCTGTGGATATAAATGGATTATGCTAAAAATAAGCAGACATAATGTTTGTAATTTATTTAATCAGACATATATATATATATATATTGTGGAGTCATTTTATACTACAATTCTAAAAATGAAACCTTAAATTTTGAGTGATGTTTGTCGGTAGGCTAACCTTGGTGTTGGTGTAATAACCAATAACGTACATGAAAAGATTCACATTCATCAAATTAACTGATAATAAAAGTAATAAAACCATTTCTACCTTATATATTCCTGGTGCAACTTCATAATAAATTACCCATTCAAAGAATAATTCCATATCAATGAAATCAACTTGTATCCATGCAAGCTTAGTTGAGAAAATATAAACACCGAGTTATGATTGTGTCCACAGCAACCCTTTATCTTTCGCTAAACTTTTAATAATGGATAAAAGACTGAATAAAAAAAATATGTTAAAAGTGGAAGGTACTACTACTATTAAACATTATTGTACTTTTATTAGTGGTATTTTGTGATTGTCGATGAAATATAGAAAAATGAAATATAGGTAAATGGCCATTAGTACACCAGGCAGTTTGTAATTGTTTAGATATAAGGAAAGAAGAAGAGGAAGAAGAAGAATGATCAGTATTCACAAGAGATTACGTGATTAAACGTAAACAAAACAATGGTTTCCCTTTTAGGAGACACGTGTAGAAAAAACATGATATAGAATCAGTTTTGTTATTTCATTTATTTTGAATTCCTAAGGATACAGTAAGCAACAACATTTCCAATAACATCATCTTTATATAATCAATAAGCAGGTGTCTTATACTACAGGTATTGGATAAATTCATGAAAATTTGCTATATTTTTTTACCTCATCTTATCTAAAGGTTGCTTTTTATGCAGAAATATACAGTATATATATATATATATATATATATATATATATATATATGTAAGATGAGAACTAGACTACAATTGTAGGATTTAAATTAAAAGAGGGCTTAATACAGAGTAGAGCAAAATATTATTTATTTTAGGATATTAAATCAAATTTTGATTTAATATCCTAAGATAAATAGTATATATATATATATATATATATATATATATATATATATAAGAGTGAACATTATAAAGTCAACAGTCAGAGTTGAGAGACTGTCTCATGCTAAACGCAATCATCAGGCCTGATGATAGCGTTTAGCATGAAATATTCTGTGATATTTACATACACTCTATTTCTTGATATTGACCATTTTATCCCATAAATATAGCATACCTTAAAACTATATTTCTTCATATATATATATATATATATATATATATATAATGAGTACAGGCGATCATTAAAAATCCATTTGGTTATAATTCATTTCATAAATATACAAATATTCATCTCTTCAGACTGAAGTTTTTTTATTTAAAAAAACTTCAGTTTGAAGAGATGAATATTTAAATATATTCATGAAATAAATTATAACCATAATGGATTTTAAGGATTGT
Source organism: Acanthosepion lycidas (assembly GCA_963932145.1). Taxonomy (NCBI): domain Eukaryota; kingdom Metazoa; phylum Mollusca; class Cephalopoda; order Sepiida; family Sepiidae; genus Acanthosepion; species Acanthosepion lycidas. The sequence continues at coordinate 3,933,499 of OZ010602.1, read as the reverse complement.
CTTCACTTAATATTATTATTATTATTATTATATTGCTCTGTTACTTACATTGAGCTCTCTTTGGATAATGCCCTCCTTATCTCTACTAATTATCAATTGATATTGTATATTGTATAATAAAACAAATAAGGATCCTATAAGAAGAGTGTCTATTGTAAAATATAATGAATATAAAAAATATATAAACAAAGCCAATATAAGATATAATTTAATATATATAAGATATTATATAGCCAATAAAGAAAAAAATATTTGCTGTCTTTCTTCAATTTAAAGTTTCATGTGTACTCACAGTTTGTTATACAGCACTGTTATAATCATACAATGGTACAAGAGAATATACACAATTCTATATTTTTCTAAACAGTTGAGTATTTTGTGCCTGGAATCATCTGAATATTGTGAAACTGCTATATAAGAAACTAAGAGTTCACATGAAATTTAAAGTTTTGGGAAAACTGCAATATTTGTGTATCATCTTTTTATGCGGGCTGATCAATAAGTATCAGGACTGTTGCTATAAAAATAAAACTGCAACACATATCAATTCAGCATTTAATTTACTTCAAAGTAGTCCCTTTCTGAAGCTGCCCACTTTATCCAGAGTTACATATGGAAGCATTCCTGGATCTCCTTTTTTGGATAGCGTGTAGCTATTTCCTTGGATTTCCTTAATGTCTTGAAATTTTGTTCCTTTCATGAGGGATTTGATTTTTAAAGAGAAGAAAGTTGAAAGGGGTGAGGTCTGGGAAATAATAGTAGTTGTAGGACCTAGAGAATATTCTCCTTGGCCAAAAATTGTTGCACAAGCCATGGTCATTGATGGAATCTCTATGGTATGGTATGATGACCACACCCTACATACTTTCCTTTCAAAGAATGCTATAAACAATAGAACATTATGACTTAGTATGCACACACGACTGAGTTCAAGGTCAATCTGTGCCAAGTAGCTTCACTCTGCTTACTTCATCTCTTTTACCATAGCAACGGTCCTGATATTTTTTGATCAGACCTCATATGCTCCTGAAAAATTTATTTTGGTTGAGCTCCCTGGGGATAAATAAGAATTGGTCAATTTGAATCAATTTTTTGTGATAGGTCAAATATTTGACATTTATTATTTATACCACTTTTTAATGAAATGCTGGAACAGTCAACAAAAATATTCTATATTTCCATTCAAATTTTCAGTCAAGACATTTATGAGAGAGTATTATTGTTTCTTTTTTGTCATTAAGAAAAATATTATAATGTCCAAAGGGTTGCTTTTAAGCCTTCCCATCATGGACAAATTTTATTATTAAAAAACAAACAGTATTGTAGGTTGATATCCAAGATTTGCATCAACCTGTGAATCTTGAACACTAACAGCAGAATTACAATGAAGAATTAAAATATTAGAAATGAGATGCTACAGAACAATCCTCGGCTTCTCCTTTGTGGATGTTATGGAGTGGTTTCATAGTGGAGGCTTGTATTTGTACTAAGTTGGTCCTAAAATAGGTTCGACGTACAAAACGTTAGGAACTCGATATAATAGGTAATGACGCAGAGAAATCTAGTTGTGGTCGTTGATACTTTAATATCCGACTAATAGTCGTCGGCCATTGACTGACTGACCGAACCCACTGAGTGACTCCTACTACTCCTACTTATTATAGGTGCGTTCCATTATAACAGTGGATAGTATCACAAATGATGCAATATGAAAAACCATCAAATAAAAAACAGTCCCACTGGAAAACCTCATAACCATTTTCAAAATGAGAAAGCTGAAATGGTATGGTCACATCATAAGAGCTTACCATCTTTTCATTGCTATTCCACAAAGTACCACTTCAGGTAAAAGAGGAGGCAGATAGAGGGGAAAAAAATGGACTGATAACATCACCAAGATCATTCGTAGAGACTCAAACATTGACATGCAATGACTTGTCAGGGGACTGCTGATGATGAATAACAAATCATTTTTGTCAGTGTAAGTAAAATATCCTGGCAGGGTTATATTGACCCAGAAACATTACTTTTTAATTTGATTTTACAAATGTCTTTCCATAAGTTGTCATAAAAATCTAAAGCCTTTTAGGAATTTACAAGTGATGTCTGAATAGCAAAGTACAAACATTTACTAAATATGTTTATTAGTAAACAAATATTATGTTACCATCATTATTATTATTATTATGCTTTGGAATCCAGTAAACAAAGAGATTGATACACTTGTCTCATCAGTGCACAAGCGATTGTAAATACCCGCCTTGATGAATTTGGTATCAAGCGATTGGAGTCAACCTATCACCTGTGTTGAATGTTGTTTGAGGAGTGCAAAATAGATGAAAATCTGAAAGAGCCAAGACTGGATGCAGTAAAAATATCTTAACCATATTGTTAGAGTCATTCTTTGGGTTAGTGTGGTGGATTCCGGGATGAAATCCGGTCTCAAAATGAATGACAAACGCAGGAATGAAATATAGCAAATAAATATATTGACGTAATAATACAATTGGTAATATGGTTAGTAGATCCAGAAATGCGGTTAGTAGCAATAATAATATATATACAGTCTGGGAAATTCAGTATCGAAGTATGACCTCCTTCTGAGTCTATGTGCTCACAACTGTGACTCCTACAAAGCGGTTACCTCACACTATCACTCTATCACTGTATCACCCTGGGTATTCACTGGCAGCAGTACAAGTACACACTGGGCAAGTTCACTTGTATGAAAAAGGGGTGGACCCCTTAACAGTTAGTCAGGTGTTGGGTGACAATGTCATGGCACTCAACAAGATTAAACTTTCTGTGTGAGACACCATCAAAAACCTGGAAAGTTGAAATGCTATGGTTCCATCATAAGAGCTAATCATCTTTTCACTGCCATTTCACAAGGTAACATCACAGGCAAAAAAAGGAGGCAGATAGAAGGGAGAAAAATGGTCTGATAATGTCACTGAGAAAACTAGAAGATCATTCACAAAGATTCAGAGATTGGCATGCACCAGGGACATATGGAGGGAGCTGGTCAGGTGCTCGTCTGTGCAGCAAACCCTAAAACCACATCCAGTCATGGGACAGGTGATGATGGGAATGATATGTTGATGCCCAATTTTTTACCAGAACATTTGGCTGCAGAAACACAACACATATATAAATGTATGAAATAATAATTTAGTAAGATTCTTTTAATGTTCAGTCAGTCAGTTATGTGTCATGTGTGATACATACTTATGCAATTATGTATCTTTCGATACATGACTGATGAGGCAGATTTTTCCTTGCAGTAGGTTGCCATTTCTTTTTGCGGTAGACCAGTTGCCATGCAAGGATATAGAACCCGGTCTGTCCCGCTACTTACCCATAAGAAGAAGGGAGAAGAAGAGGATTCATACCTTTACTAAGCGTATTAGCACATAAGTGAATGTAATGGATTCCACTGAAATAACCAAAAATCATCAACAGCCCGCAGAAAAGATTTTAAGGTAATTATCTTGAAGCAGAAGGTGGAATGTTAATAAAAAAAATCTTAAGGTGAAGATTTTTAACTAAAACATCTCGTCGTCATTATTGCTGTCATTTTTGTTATAGAATTTGTATTGTCATTTTGACTCCTATTTGTGCAGTAAGTCGTAAATATAAGTAAATATAAGTGTAATTTAAATATCAATTTTGTTATTTGCTTCGTTTAGTACACGGTTAGAACTGTAGGGCACTCAGTGAGAATCGATATCACTACAATAACAACAGCTTGCGAAACTAACTTGTGAGCCGCTAATCTATGGGTGCCTATCAGTCAGCTAAGTGCCATGCGTGATACATGCTTAGGTAATTATGTATCTTTCAATACATAACTGATGAGGCAAATTTTTTCCTGCAGTAGGTTGCCATTTCTTTCTGCAGTAGACCAGTTGCCATGCAAAGCTATAAAACCAAGTCTGTCCTGCTACTTAGCCATATCCTGGGGGAGAAGAATTTTATAATAAATGAATTTGGAAAATCTTTCTAATTCCTCACTTAGGAAGTCAATCCATAATTTATATAAATCATTAGAGTGAAAAGAATCTTATCCAATATCATAAATCATATTCATAAAAAACCCCAAAAGAAAACAATTCAACAATTCAGCAAATTGTAAGAGTGCTGAAAATAACAAAATATTCATGAAATAATGTCTTTTCTCGAAGTTAATTACTCATTATTTCCCAATATCAATTTGTCGAATATGACATGAATTATTGATAATCTTATCAATCAGAAACTTGGAAAAGAGAACACTGAAATACTCATAGGCAAACAATATTTCATTAATAAATATTCAATGTGTTCTTTTTCAACTATTATAAAATAAGTGTCATGTCTGCACACGTGGGGCTTTAGTGTGAAATGCATGAGGTTTTGAATGGGATGAAAAGAATAAGGAAGCTTATACTTAACATAAGGAAGTGGCAGCTGAAATTTCTGGGATACATAATGAGAAAGGAGGGCTTGGAGAATCTGATACTCACAGGTCAAATAGAGGGGAAGAGAGACAAGGGAAAGCAACACATGACATACCTAGCGGGCTTCAGCGGGTGCATGACAGAACACAGATTGGGGGAAGCAGCAAAGAGAGAAAACTTACTGAGAGCTACAAGGGATGGGAGAAGTGGAGAGCCATGATTGCCTATGTCCTGAAAGAAAGTAGTATGCACATGACTGAGTCAACCCTTTAAACCAAGTGTTTATGGGTCATGCTTTTTGGTATGGGATGATAAATCTAATATCAAAAGGTAAAAAAATGATTTCTGTCTAAGTTTCATCGTCTTAGTCAGATGATTGAAAATGTTTGTCAGCGCTTGGATAAAAAGTTATTTCGAGCCATTTTCAAACTTGAAATATATTGACTGTTAACAAGAAATAGATTGTTGGATGCATGTATTTATATATTGTTTTCATTTTCAAAACACAGTCAAGATATTGTGTCCATGTTCATAAAATGGCTAAATGTATAGCCGAAAGCAGTCGGATAAAAAGAACAGTTGGACAGTTTTTATATAATTTATCATCCAGAAAGAAAAAAAATTAATAGATCACATGAAAAATTGTATAAAAAAACTAAATCAAACCACCTTGTCTGTCATATTTAATGAAATGTATATAAAAGAAGGATTACTACTTAAATACACAAATATATATATATATATATATATATATATATATATATATATATATATATATATATATATGATAAAATATACTTTTAAGGTATGTTATACTTATGGGTTAAAGTGCTCAATGTAAGGGGTAGAGTTTATATAAATATAAAAGTGGACATTGAAGTCAACACCCAAAAGGGACAAATCTGTTTCATGCTAATCACAATCATCAGGCCATGTGAGTTATGTTTTTGCTTGACTTTTTATCTATACAGGTCAGTGATGCATCGTGGGTCCTCTATTGCATTGTGTGTAGTCTATTATATTTATCTAATGGTTATTGCCCATAGTTTACCTTTATAGAGTAAGTTTGAGAATTGTTTTCAAATTCAAAATATGAAAACTTAACATTAATTTATTTTTTTCTATGTTATTTGTGCATATAAATGCATGTTATTAAATAAAACTTCCTCCCCCCACTTGACTTTAATAAAATTCCTCAATGAATAAAAAAAGAAAAATAATTATCAAACATGGAATTATACAATTTTTTACATAAATTTTAGCATTCGATCTGTACATTGAAAATCACGCAGAAAGGGATTGTCAGTGGTCAGGAATGGATGCAAGCATTACTGGTAGAATAGGTTTTCTGTATGTATAATCTAAATGCATTGCCAATGATTTTATTATAAGAATGCATTGAAAATCTTGAAAAAAGGGATTTCCAATGGTCAGGAATGAAGGAAAACATTGACAGAGTAGGGCTGTTATATTTATAATTATTATAAATTTATAAAATAATTGCTTTCAATTAAAATAGTTTCTGGTAGAATAAAAATATCAAGCTGGTATAATCTATGTTTTGTCGGCACAGAGTATAAATCACATCAAACTAGTTGTTTTAGTACTAGATTGGCTGTTAGGTCTCATCATTTTACAGTTCAAATGGTAAGATGTAACTGTAAGTTCTATGCTGATAGTTTCTTCCATTGCACTTCTCACAAATGTTTAAATTAACTACACCAGAACCGTTTGACTCTATCAAATTGGGCAATTGGCCGAAGTGATTTCAATACTGGTGATAAGCATTGAAACTCCGAGAAGAAGAAACTCAAAAAACAAAACTCAAGTCAGTACATTAATATATTGCATGTGAGGCAAAACTGAAAATATATTCTGGACATTTTCTTACTTTCCAGTCAAATTTGAGTTTCAAAATTTTAAATGCAGTGTCAATCATTGTCGTCTGTCTTTATTTCTGTTCTTTTGTTGTTCTCTTTCCTTGATAGTGTTTTCTTTTTCTCATATTCTCTCACACTAAAGAACACCTTGCATCTTAGTGGCTTTATCGCCTTGTTTAGGGTGAAATGATTAAAAAAAATAACAAAATCAAGTGGATTTCTTTGCAAATTATCTGAAGTCTTTATGTATAAATTTTATGAAATAAAAAAATTTTTATAAAATGACTTTTTTAAACTTTTTATAAAATAACTTTTTTTAAAATTTTTATAAAATAAAAAAATGATAAACTTTAAACATAAAAATTACAATTTTCAAGCCATTTCCAAGTTCTTAAAATCTACAAAAGGGAAAAAAAGAAAGTATTTTTCATATCTGAAAAAAATGTGCTTGTGAAATTTCATGTGAAATGACCCACTGATTATTAAGCTTTTAATGATTCAGACAAAGCCAGCAAGTAAAGGCTGTATATATAGATTAGTGATATAAAACAAGGTTTACTGTCTGTAAGTACTTTTTATTAGTACTTCTATTTATAAAAGATAATGCATTTATTTGTCCTAAGGTAAACATCATCGCCCAACAAATATTGACTGAATGTTTTCATGCTTTTCAAATCTAAACATCAGCCAAATACAAAATATAAGAGGAAAAAAACCCAAAAAAAACCTTGAATCAATCAATCAGCAAAACAGTTTGCCTTCATCAAAAGTCAATTCAATTTCACTTGTATTGGGTAAACAAGAGATAATGCAATAATGAACCCCTGGTAAGGTAATTGGCTTCTCAACTTGTAGGCTTGCTGCTTTAACTAGTTTGACATGATTTATATTGTAAACTATGATAGTACAGAGGAATTTATATCATTTAAAGAGGGGCTCCCCTTTTATTTTGACTCTCCTTTTACTTTGACTCCCCTTTTACTTTGACTCCCCTTTTACTTTGACTCCCCCTTTTTGACTCCTCTTTTATGTTGACTCCCCTTTTACTTTGAATACCCCCTTTATATTTATAACTCCCATTTTATTGTGTATCTATCTATCTTCTTTTCTAGTCACTCTCTATCTACTCTTTCTCTGTCAAAATACAAGGACTTTGAAATAGAAATCTCAAAAATGTGGCACATGGGAACATCAATAATCTCTGTTGTAGTTGGAGCTCTCGGATTGGTTGGAAAAGATTCCAGTAGATTAATTGAAGGGATTCCTGGAAGCCCATGCCTTAATGAAATACAAAAAATTCTTCTCACGAGTACAGCCCACACCTTACGAAGGGCTTTATCTATGTCAAATATGTTTGTGGTTTTTTTTTTGTTTTAATTTGTCAGTGGAAAATATGATGCCATTTCTAACCTGAGGTTCCTGGGTGGAAGAAATGTGATCACACCAGAAATCAAAGGAAATAATAATAATAATAATAAAGAGATAGAAATCAGTAGAATGCAGTATCTTAATACAACAAAATTACATGTTGTTATTGGTGCTCTGGGAATTATATCTAAAGGCTCAAAGTAATATGTAGATCAAATACCTGCTACTCCTGCTAAAATGTGATTTACAAAAAAATCATACTCCAAGGTCTTTCTCATATCTTAAATAGATTTTTCTTTATACGGTGACTGCAATTACATATTTCATTTCTCCCTGATTGTATGACACCTCATCTGTTTGTATCTTCTGAGACAAAAAATTGTTGTCTCTTGAAGTTTCTTGTTCAGACTTGAGGGTAACAAATTAAAAGAAAACAATAATAATAAAACAACATTAATATTGGTCTCGATAAATCCTAATGAAAACTGGTATAAATCTGAACTTTTCTTAATTGTTTATTGTTTTCTATGTTAACCCATTGTCTGCAACAAAATCTTCCATCATCTACAGTTGAGTTACAGAACTAAAAAGATGGAAATTCATGTCATCTGCAGCTAAGAGGTTAATATAATGATATAATTGCTATATATATATATATGTATTAAAATAATGAGAAACAACAGTAAGATTTATAATCTGGTATTCTTATTAGTTACTTTTCTTTTTACCGTTGCAGCCAATATGAAGAATTTATGTGCTTAAAAGCTAAGTAAATTTCAAAATACGTTATTCCAAAAATCACTTGAAAATGAAACAGTACTAAGGATTTTAATTTAATTCTAAAATTAAATTTAGAGTTTTAGTTTCTGTTTGTGAAACATGATAATTCCTGTGTATGGGACCATATCTTTAAATTAGTAAATTTATAATATATATATATATATATATATATATATATATATATATATATATATATATATATATATATATGTGTGTGTGTGTGTGTATATATATATATATACATATAAAACTGTGTGTATATTGGTGTGTATTTCTGTGTCTGTATATACATATGTGTGCATGTATATATAAATGTGAGTGTGTGTTTATCTGTGTGTGTAAATATAAGTATATATATATATATATATATATATATATATATATATATATATATATATATCTCCAATGATAAATCACTTTCCCTCTTCTTTCTTCTTTTTTCTTTTCTTCTTTTTTCTTCTCTCCCTTTTAAATATTAAAACTTATTTCTATCTCACTTTTTCCTTCTTTTTTCTCTTTTTTCCTTTTTTTTCTACAGTACCATTTTATTATTGACTCCATTTGGTTACAGTGGTTAAAATGGGCGACTATTATATTAGTCCATCTTGTGATTGAGAGTTCATACAGGGTCATTGAGTTTTTGACTGACAGATATTAATTTGTGGAATTCATCCTTTCTCCTTCTTTTTCTTCTGGAGTTGTATGTCTAGTCAAACGCACATCGAACAAATCTTCAACCCTTGCATCTTGAACTGTTACATTGAACCAATTTCCCACTTCTTCTCCTGTGCACGTTTTTTCTTCTCTTCTTTTTATTGAGCCTGACACATCCATGTTTTCTGTTTGATTTTTGGCGGGATGTGTTGTCATTGGTTGATTTTAGTAACAATAAAACAAAAGCAGTAACAAAGATAAACATTTGGGAAAAGTCAAATTTATTTGAATACAATTAACTCTATATTTTAGACTTACAAGTAACAATAATAAAAGTGAACACTTGAAAAAATACTGAATATTAAAATAGTTTTTTAGTGAAAAATTTAAAAAAACTTTCCTTTTAATAGCCTTTTGTTCTAGTATAACATATACAATAACAATGAAGATGAGGATAACAATCCAAATCATTCAAATATATAAATAATCATAATACCTCATCTCAGAGATATAGACAAGTTATGGATAGCCTGTCAATAATCTGATCAAACATGCAACCTTGGTTATATAATAAAATGGAGGAACAATTGAAAATTTTTTGTAATTTTATAAACCCCATTTGTTTCAAAATATATGTTGTTGTTGTTGTTTTCACAATCATTTACTTTGCATTATAATGGTTTTAAAACTTGTGTTCATTTATTTTCACACTGTATGCATGCATACACACATCTTGTAAAGATAGAAAAATTTATATATATATATATATATATATATATATAAGCACATTTTTTAATGTAACACAATATGCACAGATATTATACAGATTCTAAACAGAAGTACCAGGAAGTAACACTGACCACAGGCAATCCTCTGTAACCCCTTATGTGCTAGTGACACTCCCGCCTTGCTTGGGGAGAATTGCCTTAAAAAAAGAAGAGAGAGATAGAGAGAGAGAGAGAGAGAGAGGGAGAGAGAGAGAGAGTTTTCTTAGTGAAAAGGAAAGTGTATATTTTCCTATGGTGTTACTACTACTTAATCCTACTACAATTTCTGAAGGGAACACTTCAGAAGTTATAATCTTTATAATTCTTGAGCTGGATCTACAGCTGTTGGTGGCTAGAACTACAGCTGTTGAAGCCTGGAGCCACAGCTGTTGAAGCCTGGATCTACAGCTTTTGATGGCCAGATACAGCTGTTGATGCCTGGATCTACAGCTGTTGGTGGCTAGAACTACAGCTGTTGAAGCCTGGAGCCACAGCTGTTGAAGCCTGGATCTACAGTTTTTGATGGCTGGATCTACACCTGTAGATCCAGGCATCAACAGCTAGAACTACAGTTGTTGATGCCTGCAGCTACAGCTGTTGATGCCTGGAGCTACAGCTGTTGATGACTGGAGCTGTGGGCCAGCTGTCTGCTGCTGGAACAGATATTACACTTTGATCCTAGTCATCTGGGCCATGGAGTGGTTTTATTTACCCGGGTCTTCCCAATGATACAAGAAGTGACACAAAGTCGTCATTAATGTAGGGAAACCGAGCACATACACTCGGGCCTTTTTATATCTTGGATCAGTTTTACAATGATTGCTGATTAAGCTTTTCCTTCTGGTTATTTTAAAAAAACATGTAGAAGTGCTGACAGGATACGACAATCATACGATTTGTACATTTGAACAGTTTTCTGCAAATCATCGTTCCTTACCCATTCTATAGATTTTTCAAATCTTTTATACTTAGTTGATATTTTTACCTTTCTTAAAATAAAAAATGCAATAAACCAAATATGTTGCTTATTTTCTTCTGTATTTAATGTTGGTTCAGTTTATTTTATGGTCTGTCACGTTTGCCAGGTTATTTAAATTCTGTGGTTTTGATAAACAATAGATAGAATAAATGGGAGACCCCTTTTTAAAAGTTTGGGATGGTTACATCTCTGCACAAGGGATGCAGTTAGTGTATTTCTGACCCCAACTGACAGAGCAATTTTAATTTTTGAATCAATAAAGAAAATCTGCTAGTTCTAGCAAACTTTTAAAATATGTCAGCTGATATGACAGCTGTCATAATGTAATCAAAAATAATCCTTTGAGAGTAGAATTACTTAAAAATAAATGCTGTTATTGCCATTTTAAAACAAAAACATTTTAACTAATCAAATATATCAATTTTTTGTAGTTGTATTTATTATCTTGTAGGTAGTGTAACAGAAAAATCGTAACGAGAAGAAGCATTTTAAACCCAAGTAACATGGATAGGTGCTGAAAGAAAATAATGTTTTGTTTTCATTATATGAGGTGCTTAATAATAAGGTAGAGTTAGTTTTTGAAGAGTCAATATCTGACTAGTGAAGTCTTTTTCAAGAGTTGAAAAATCAATTCTCATTTCATTCATAAGTTAAGGATTTTATGAAAGTGTGGATAAAGAGAGAAAGATCGGTCATGTCTGCTCAGATTTGACTTTAGCCCAACGGACTTTGCATTTGATGCCAAAAAATATCATCCCCGATGCAACCTGACCTAACGAATAAATGAAACTCATCAATAACAGATAGTAAGAACTGATTACCTGAAAATTATTTATCTTTTTTCTTTGAGAATGTTTTGCTCTTTTAAGAGAGAAGAGAGAGAAAAAGCAGAGAGATAGGTGAAGAGAGACAAGAGAGACAGAAAAGAGATAGAGAAAAAGAGAAAAAGAAAGGAAAGAGAATGAAAGAGAGAGAAAAGAAAAGAGAAAGAGAGAGAAAAGAGAAATAAAGGAGAAAGAGAGAAAAGTAAAGAGAGAGAAAAAGAGAAAGAGAAATAGAGAAAGATAAAAAGAAAGAAAAAGAAAAAGAGATGAAGATAAAGAAGAAAGGAACAAGTGAGAAGAGAGGCAGGAAAGAAATGACTAAAAGAGAAAGACAGGAGGCAAGATTTTCAAATCTTATGAAATTAACTTATTTACTTTGATTTTAGTCTGGTACAAGGTCACAATTGTGAGGAGACCTAGTGAAGTTCAAACTTTGTACATAGTTACTATCTGTTACATTATGCTGATGTATATCAAAGAAAAGATTAGATCTCAGAGATAAGTGTGTGTGTGTGTGTGTATTATTTTATATATATATATATATATATATATATATATATATATATATATAATAGTGGACATTGAAGTCAACACTTAGAGGCGACAGGCTGTTTCATGCTAGTGGCCTGACGATTACGTCTAACATGAAACAACTTTTTGCCTCTAAATGTTGACTTGTATGTTCACTTTTATATTTACACATGCTCTATCTCTGATATTGAGCACTTTATTCCATAAATATAGCACATCTTAAGACTATATTTCTTTACATATATATATATATATATATATATATATATATATATGGGCACAGTTAGAACATTTGCATTCTGACCATAAGACCTGGGTATGAATCTCACCATGGTCAATTTGTCAGGAAGGAGATTCCTGATGTTATCGAAGGAGTTGATCCCAGTGTGTGGCAAAACCATACCATGGGCTGACCCAAGCCTTGTGAGTGAAACTAGGTAGACAGACGCCTTGGGGGCCGTTGATAGCTAGCTGTGCTAGCACAAATCACAAGTCATCATGACCGAGGACTTGAGTGTGCTGGCCTTGTTCAAATTGTTTTCCCAGAAAATGTAACTAAGGTCTGTTCAGCATAGTTGCAGTATAAATCACATAGTTTTTTTTGCACTTTTTCCAGTGAAAAACACACTGACTTGGAAATTCTTGCAAAAATCAAATAATTGTCGGATTTTATTGAAACTTTCAGGACATATTCAGAAATGAATTAAATTATCTTTGAAATTTTTTTAGAAAATCTTGGTAAAAAAATTTTGTTTTTTACATATGTTACCACCCACTTAATTTCATGAAATTTCAAGAAATTCAATTTTTAGGTCAGGGATTTTTATTAGTTGAAAGCAAGACTCCTTGGAGAAAGTAAATCATCAATTTTTTTTTTGTAAAACAGTTACCTGTTTGACTGAAATGCTACTCTGAATTGTAAAATAAAAAATGCAATAAAACTATGACTTTATTTAACTATAAAGGCTTTTAACTGCTTTGATAAATAAGATTTTAAGGACAATATTATTTCAAGAAGAATTGCAAGTGAAGCTACATCTTTATTTTTATTTTAAACTCTATATATTATATCTATCAGCCTGTGTAATCAAGAAATATCTAAAAACATCTATCAGCCTGTGTAATCAAGAAATATCTAAAAATATCTATCAGCCTGTGTAATCAAGAAATATCTAAAAATATCTATCAGCCTGTGTAATCAAGAAATATCTAAAAATATCTATCAGCCTGTGTAATCAAGAAATATCTAAAAACATCTATCAGCCTGTGTAATCAAGAAATATCTAAAAACATCTATCAGCCTGTGTAATCAAGAAATATCTAAAAATATCTATCATCCTGTGTAATCAAGAAATATCTAAAAACATCTATCAGCCTGTGTAATCAAGAAATATCTAAAAATATCTATCAGCCTGTGTAATCAAGAAATATCTAAAAACATCTATCAGCCTGTGTAATCAAGAAATATCTAAAAACATCTATCAGCCTGTGTAATCAAGAAATATCTAAAAATATCTATCAGCCTGTGTAATCAAGAAATATCTAAAAACATCTATCAGCCTGTGTAATCAAGAAATATCTAAAAATATCTATCAGCCTGTGTAATCAAGAAATATCTAAAAACATCTATCAGCCTGTGTAATCAAGAAATATCTAAAAACATCTATCAGCCTGTGTAATCAAGAAATATCTAAAAACATCTATCAGCCTGTGTAATCAAGAAATATCTAAAAACATCTATCAGCCTGTGTATTCAAATATTTATATGTATCTATATTTATATCTATTTATATTTATATCTATCTATATTTATCTATTTTTATATTTATCTATCTTTATATGTATTTATATATTTATATCTATCTATATTTATATCTATCTATTAAACTCTATGTATTCTATCAGCCTGTGTATTCAAGAAATATTTTTAAAAGTTTTAATAATGTTTGAATTAATATCTGTACGCATGTATGCAAGTATGTATGACAATGTGTTTATTCATTTATATCCTTTCTATGTGGTGCATACAGCAATGTAAAATTCTGTTTTTGGTTGCTATTTCTTGCAGCAATTACTGCCATGACAGTAAAGGCGGACATTTTCAGTAAGACGTAAGGCAGAAGGTCAAACGTCATTGGTGGGAGGGGAGATGATTAAATAATTAACACTTTGCAAGTAATCTGTTGTCAATGATGAATAAGCTGACCTTGGCCCATTACATTCCCCCCACTCTTTTATTTTCTCTCTCTGTCTCACTCTCTCTCTCTCTCTCTCTCTCTCAGTTACCTAAAAATTAGTGAAGGAATTTCTCTGAGATTCCCAAGAAAAAGAGAGAGACAGAGAGAGAGAGAGAGAGAGAGAGAGAGGAAATTATAAAACAAATTTTCGAACAGATAGGGAGACTGAGAAATGCTCGCAAAGAATATACCCATTTCTGCTTGTCAAAGGCTGGGTTGATAAACCAACTGGTACAGGGACAACGGATTAAAAATAAATTGTTGCCATCAACAGATGTGCAGGTGGTGCAATCGAAAGTGGTTTAGAATGAGAAACTGGAGAGCCGAGTTCAAATTCCACTCAAGTTGGTTACATTCACTGTTGCACAAATATCTTTGTGAAAGATATGAATCCTTTTCCTCCCCATGTATGGGTTAAATAGTAGGACTTGCATTTAGAAAAAATCATTGTTATTCTCAAAAGATGCAACATTCACTCACAAGAAAGATAGCATTATTCTTACAATCCAAAATATCTTTCAGCTTTAAATAACCCACAAAGGGTTGATAAACCGTAAAAAACAAATCAATCAATGTAAAAATGTCAACAGCATTATAAGCAATATACGAACAAGACTAAGAATGGAAATTTACATCAATATCAAATATGAAAAGACAGGAAAAACAAATATCCAAAAGAAATCTGTCAGCAGGAACTTCTAAAAGCCTTTTTGGTTTTAAGAATCATTGCAATGCCTATGAGTGGGAATCTGCAGCAGTTATGCTGCAGAGGAAGTTATATTTGTAATGATGCCCACAGCTACCATATATATATATATATATATATATATATATATATATATATATATATATATATATATAATGTTAAAATATAGTCTTAAGGTACAGTATATTTCTGGGTAAAAGTGATTAATATCAATATCAGGAATAGAGCATATGTAAATATAAAAGTGGATATTGAGGTCAATGCTGAGTAGTGATGATCGGTTTTATACTAGAACACAATCTCCAGGCCATAAAGAATGTGTTCAAGCTTGAAACAGACTGTTACTGGTCAGTATTAAGAGTGTCCACTTTTACATATATATATATATATATATATATATATATATATATATATATATATATATATATAATTATTTATTCAAAAATTATAACATAAACCTGTTATAAAATCACTACAAAAATAACCATTTTGTTTCAACACTTCTTGTGTCTTATCAAGTGATGATGTTGAATGTATAATAAAAGGTTTATTCTACATTCAACATCATCACTTGTTAAGACCAGAAGTGTTGAACCAAAATGGTTATTTTTGTAGTGATTTTATAACATATTGATGTTATAATTTTCAAATAGATAATTATATTTGATCTACCCTGTATTGAGCACTCTTTTAAGAATAGTATTTGTTGGTTATTGGAATTTATTCTGTATAGACCAATCCTATACTTGGGTATATATATATATATATATATATATATATATATATATATATATATATATGTAAAAGATGCATTTCATCTGCTGAGGAATATAATGAAGCAAATTTTTATGAGAAAATTTGTAAAAATATTCATTTATAAATACTTACATTTATATATAAATTGTTGCAAAATAAAATTCTTACATTTGTCTTGATAAAAAGTTTTCCTTTTGTCTTTATTCACCTTGTCTTTTTACAGATATTTTTTTTATTTATATTTGAATTTTTGCAATCACACACACACAAGTATAAATATGGTGTATCTCACCAGCAATAATTATTTCAAAACATGTTCTGTCAAAGTTTTTATTAAATTAAAAAAATATCTAATAAAAAATTTGACAGACAAACTTGTCAATATTCAAACAAACAAAAAACTATATATATATATAGATATAGTAAATAACAGCCAGATATATATATATATATATATATATATATATATATATATATATATATATATATATATATATATATATATATATATATATCATAAATTAACTGATTTAAAAATACTGTTCCTTTGCTACACATGAATTACCGTGTTTCAAAAAGCGAAGCTAAAAACTTCAAATTTAATTATATAATTAAATTAAAAGAATTAGTTA